>VMBQ01003267.1:44054-108940 GCA_007657795.1 Dreissena rostriformis
ATAGATAGATAGATAGATTTATTTCGATAATGAGCAACATAACATAATACAACAACACATACATACATTAAAATTTAACAACATTTAAAATATGTTATTAATGAAATGCTGTGTGATGAACCATGTCAGTAAGCATCAATATCAAGGATGACACAAAAAAGAGATGATAATCTCTTGTTTCCATTGTGGTCCTTTCTACTGATGGTGGTCTGACATAGAGAGGCATGGACCATGAAAACAAAATAAAAAGAATCATTACAATATAAAAGAACAAAGGTATTTATAAAAATGACTCAACTATGCTGTTGCTCAATTGATTATGACAATGTAACAAGATAAAAAAGAAATACCTTATAGTAACTGATCTATGTAGCTATCTCAGACTAAAAGCACAACGTTACAAATAAAATAATATCACATTACTCTTGGGACTAGTTAGGAGTTGAAAACAAAACATGAATAAATAGGACAATAATCATCATTCTAAAAAGTGGTTCTTAACCGCTCCTTTAAAAGTATCGAAAGTGGGAATACTCCTTATATGTGGAGGTAACATGTTCCATAACTTACATCCTAGGTAAGCAAACGACTTAATCCCAAAACTTTTAACCTTTGGAGGCACAAATGACCCATGTTCACTAGACCTAGTTCTATAAGAATGAACAGAATCCTGAGTTACAAAGTTTTGACTCATGTAGCTTGGAGAAAGACCATGCTTAATTTTGAATACATGACATAGTGTAATTTGTTCCACTCTTTTGGAAACCGGCAACCAGTTTAAAGAAACAAAATGTTGGTTGCTGATATGAGACCTGGGTTCTAGATTGAGAACAAATCTGACCAATTTGTTTTGGGTGATCTGGAGCTTATCCTTCCAATATTTATTTAATCCATGAAACCAGAAGGAACACGCATAGTCAAAGTGGCACTGGATAAGTGAAGAAACCAAAAGTCTTTTAGTGTGGACTGTAAGAAATGCTTGTTTCCTGTACATAAATTTTAACCTGGCATTTGCCTTTTTGATGATTGAAGTAACCATGGATTCACCGGTTAAATGTTGATCAAGGGTGGCACCTAAATATTTTACTGATGAAGTTGAATTAATAACCTGGCCATTACATGTAATATGAAGATCCTTATTTTGCTTAAGTTTCTGCTTAGACCCAAATATGATAGATTCAGTTTTACCAAGATGCAGAGACAATTTATTATCAACTAACCAATGGCTAACAGTTTCAAGATCTTCTGCCAATTCTTTTTCAATAGTTGACCTATTTTTCCCAGAAACCAAAATAGCAGAATCATCCGCATATAGTAACAATTTGTTTTTGACCACTGCGGACATGTCATTAATATAAATTAAAAACAAAAGGGGACCGAGTATGGACCCTTGTGGGACACCACATGTAATCATACAAGGCTGTGAGAAGATACCAGACACATCAACAAGTTGTTGCCTATCAGATAAATATGACCTGAACCAACGCAGAATACCTTGACTAAGGCCTAAGGCTTCAAGTTTCATAATAAGGGTAGAATGATCAACAGTATCGAACGCTTTCTGTAGGTCCAGTAATACCATGCCTATAAAGTGACCTTTATCCATTTCAAATTTAATATAATCAGACAAGTGAATGAGACAAGTGTCAGTTGAAAATCTTTTTCTGAAACCAGACTGAAACTTGTATAATATTTCTTTTTCATTGAGATAGGATTCAATTTGGTCATAAACAACCCTTTCAAAAACCTTAGATATGATACTGAGTATGGACACAGGGCGATAATTGCCAACATCACATTTATCATTTTTCTTAAAAAGGGGGACAACTCTTGCTGATTTCAAGTCATCAGGAACTACCCCTTGGATTAAAGACAAATTAATGATATGAGTAAGTGGACATGTTATAATAGTAGCACTATCTCTAACAAACTTACATGGAATACCGTCCAACCCAGTAGATTTATTAACACTCAGATTATTTAAATATTTCAAAATTTGATTCTCAGACATAACTGAAAAAGAGAAATTGTTGTGACTTATACCTTTCTGTGAGTAAAAACTAAACACAAAATTTCTTCCATACCTATAAATAGCCTTTGGCAACTTCTCAACCAGTTTAGATGCAACTGTTGTATAAAAAATATTAAAATTCTCTGATACCTTTTTCTTATCAAAACATATTTCATCACTATCATCCAATTTCAAGCCAATGTTAGAACAAGAGGATGATTTAGACTTTTTGGAAGGTTTACCAAGATTCTTTAGTGTATTCCAGAGAGACTTAGAATCAGACTTGTTTTCTTCTAATTTATCTTTAAAAAAATCCTGTTTTGCCTTGTGTATCATATACTGAGTTTTATTTCTCAAATTTCTGAAATTCTGTAAGTTTACAATAGACCTGTCTTTCTTGTATACATGAAAAGATTTATCACGTTCTTGTTATCTTCTGTATATTTTTGGATATCATACAAAAGTCTTGTATTTTTACCAATTATTTTATTATCTTCCTTTTATAAATCCAGTCTGACCTTTGGAAATTAACTCGTCAAGTACTGTTTTAATTGTGCCTGAAGCTATTTTGTAAACTACATTTAAGAATGGTCTAAGATTTTTAAAGAAGTGTCTTGGCTTATCTGTTTTTGGTATACAGATGATTATACCTTGTTTTTGAGTGATTCCTGAAATAAAAGCATAATTAAGACTTCTCAAAATGAAATACTTAAGGTCTTTCCAGAAAACTTTTAAAAAAATCCGTTCTGAATCCATCTGAAATAGGGCTTTTAAAATGTTTCATATTTTTAAGGGTAACTGAGATGTTTTCCATTGTCAATATGCCCTCTTATGCTTGAGCTTCATCGTTATTCAATTTTGCATCATGTATCAAACTAACTTCATCAAAAATAGCGTTATCACTTTCTTTTGTTTCACCCTTTGAGAATAAAGTCTTATAAAATGTGGCAGCTTCTGCTAAAATTTCATTTTGATCATATATATTTTGACCATTATTATTTATAATATAAGGTATTGTTTACTAGATGACTGCTGTTTTTCCAAATTGCAAAAGTATTAAGTGGGTTTTTCGCCTTCATCGATCCATTTTGCTTTGGATCTTATGAATGATCCTTTCATTTATATATCACGGATATCAGAAAGTTCTTGTTGCAACAGATGAAGTTCTTCAATATTGTTTTCAGTAATATTTTTGTCTAGAATTTCAATTGTTTTATAACGAGATCTTCCCTGTCCATCCTCTGTTTAGATCTGTATGATGAGAATGAGATGGTTTTGCCCCTGATCTCCATTAACAAGGTTTCTAAGATATATTCTTGATCATGTAACAGAGAGTTATTGAATTTCCAGAGTCCTTTACCATGGGTTGTTTCACAGATTTTTAATTCTAATGTTATAGCTGAATGATCAGATTTGTAGCTTGATAGTATATCAGATTTTCTAATATTTTGAACAAGATTACCAGTGACAAGGAATAAATCCAGTCTACCTTGTTGGAGAGTGTTTGGTTTTCTCCAAGTGTATTGATTAATTGTGCCATTCATAAGTCTAAAACTGTCTATCAAGTCTCTATCATGCATTGCAGAAGATAACAATTCTCTTGACTTTTTATTATTGTAAAGAATTTTGTAATGGACATTATCTAATTTAGAATTCAATACAAGATTAAAATCCCCACAAATAATATAGGTATCATTTCCAAAGTTGTCTATGTCTGAAAGTTATTCGTTGTAGAAGTTTGGTTTATCGATGTTAGGTCCATACAGGGCGCATAGCGTGAACCTTTGTGTATCAAATGTTATATCTAAAAGTAACAAGTTCCCAGACTGGTACTTTTTAATGGCATGAACAGTTACTGGTATATTCTTTTTAAATAATATGCAGACACCTCTTGAGTTTGAATTACCATGGCTTAAATAACATTCACCATCCCATTGAGAATAAAGTTGTTTTTCTACAGATGGAGTGAAGTGGCAATCTTGTAAACAATAGATATGTGCTTTGATTTTTGTTTTTAAAAAATTAAATACATCAATAAGTTTTTTACAGTCATTAAGACCACATCAGTTGTAAGAAAGTATGTTTAGATCAGTCATCAGTAAATAAGCTGATTGTATCCCTTTTATGTATTATACAAAAATGAACCCAATAATAAATAATCATGAAATAATGACATGTATTTTTTTCATAATTGTTATGCACATGTACAAACAAAATTAGTTTGTTCATTACACTTGTGGTTTGAACAGTATTTGTATAGAACGTGAAACACATGAGCAAAGTACAACACAGTTTGCTGTTTTTTTGCATAAATAATGCTCAGTTTTTAAAAATGTATGGCTAAAATTAAATTGTAAGGCATAATAAATATCTACAATCATCATTAAACTGCTGTTTGTCATTGTAACAGCACAAAGGTTCAGGAGCACAATATTTATGTACATTTGTGTAGTTTAATTACACTTATTGTAAAAAAAAGGAGAAAAAACAATGCTTGTACATAACCATTATCATTTATACGGAATTCTAGGTTAACAATGCTGCATATATATATAAACAACTATGAAGGTCGGTTTGGGAAAGTCCCTCTTCTAAAAATAGAATGAGTTTACAATTATGCCTATTAACATTGTCGTTATTGGAAAAACCATGTTCTATAAATAGCTTGTGATTTCAGTTTAGAGAATATATGATGCAGTAAAGTAAAAATTGCAGTATGTTCTTGTTTGTGTTTTTATCATGTTACGCATAATCAATAATTAAGTGCCTAAAAATATCAGAAGTAACTCTTTCGTATGACAAAAAATGCATCACACAAAAAGAACAACAACAAAATACAAATCAAAATCAACCGTCCGTGAGAAATGCATCCGCAAGAGTTTGCAGCGTATGAATTGCTCGCAGGTCTAGTGCACATAAGGTGTCTATAAAACAAAAACAAAAAACCGAAGAAAAAAAACAGTACAAAGAAATTCTTTATGTTTGATATGCTTAAAGCAAGCGTTTTTAGCCGGTATCATCATAGCTATTTATGGTTCTTTTGTTGAAAGAAGTCAATAGATGGTTATTGTCGAGCATTTTGTTAACAATAAAATGTTCAATGTAACCCTGCAATACAAATGTGTATTTTACCTACATTGTATACGTCTATAAACATTGTATTAATACATATATGATAAAAATAAAATTGGTATTTAAATCAATATTTTTCCCAGGGTTCAAGACGGAACACTCTATAATATATTTTATAATCGATTTACATCGTCATGTAATTAATAACTCATATTTATTGGAACAGCCTATCACAGCTGTATCCGAACGTCTTTATTGGAAATTACACTTCAATAATAAGGACATATTCAAATCAATAGCGGGGCTAAGCCAAATTTCTTCCGGAAATATTTTTATCGAGATGAAACAATTAAATATGCCAGCATTATAGAACAACATTTAACGGTGGGAAGTAATGATTTAGAAAAATGCAAACAACTGAGCGAGTGAAAAGTGAATTAAATAATATAATTGAAAATACTATAAAAGGAATACTGCTACGAGCTATGGCTGCATGAGTTGAAGGTTCTGAAATGAAAAACAAAAACGGTGCGATTCTCGAAAAATGCGCGCAGAGGCTAAAACTGTACAACAACTATAAATTAAAAAATATTAAGTAATACAAGATCTCAAATACATGTTAAATCATACTTCAAACCTTTATAAAAACTCTTTAAAAAAAGAAAGAAAGATGTAAACAATTCTGCTCGTATTGTACTAACATATGCAATACGTTCAGAACAAACGCAAAAGTAACAAAAGTATATATAAGAGCATAAATACGCTAAAGCATTGCTAGACATGAAAACCAACAAAAGTCCTGGATCAGATGGTATCTCTGCAAAATTGTATAGACTATTTTTTACAGACATTAAGCAATCTGTGGTAAGCTTTCTTTATTATTTATAAGGAATCGATTAATAAACAGAATTGCACAAACAAAGCATAATAATTTTCACTTTTAAACAATGATAACAACATAGCTACAAAATTCATTGCAAATCGCAATAAACCTTTCTGAAACTAACGAAGCAGGTCTAATATTTTTTCTGATTTCAATAAGGCGGTAGCCAGTATTAATAATGAATGTTTGTTTAAATGCCTTCGCTATTTCGGTTTTTAATGAACACACTCAAAAGCTGGTTACGCCTTTCTAGCAAGATGATACATCATGCGTTACGAATAATAGGTATCTTTCGGATTAGTTTTAGTATAGTAAAAAATTACGTAGTGTACATCTTAACATGGTGATAACTTATATCAAGTTTCAATTCAAACGCTTGAAAAATGTGAAAGTAGTTCGCACCACAATCTTAACGTTTTACTTACTTACTTACTTAGTCCTCTTCGCTTCTGGTAAGAACAGCCTTTACCAGAGCTCTCCATCTGGTTCGGTGCATGGCCCAGGCTTTCGCTTCTCCCCATGACATCTCTTCCTTGCAATACTCAATGTCCAGTGTTCTGCGCCATGCGTTTGTAGGCCTACCTCTTCTTTTTTGTCCTTGAGGGTTCCAATACAGGGCTTGCCTTGCTATACGTTTTGGTTTACCCCCTTTCTTGCGCTGGCCATGAGACAGATTCAGAAGGGCAGACGGTGACATTTTGTAGCCTCTGTTAGAAGAATTCCTTCATGTAAAAGAATCAAAGGTTCAATACACCTTAAAAGCATTGCGCATGTCGTTTACAATACATCAAATGACGCAAATAATTAATGCATCGTGCAAGTTATTATTATTTCCCTAAAAAAAAATAAAAAAAAAAAATTATTTGAATATGTCCTTATTATTATTTAACACTCACAACTTATGACATTATTGAAGTACTCAATAAATAAGCATTAGGCCAGCCTTACACAAATGTTTGTTTGCCAATGCCTATCCAGGGATGCTCGTAAAAAAATAGATATTGTTCTAAAATAAATATAAAAAAGACATTGCATTTGATATTATAATAAATTGGAGTTTTAACAGAAATCATCAACACTATAACTCATTATATTGTTTTGAAATCGTTGGAGTTCTAATTTATTAGATCCATCGATTTTTATAAAAATCAGCGCCGACTCATCGATCAAATAGGATTAAAATCCATCCAAGCTACCTTGAGGTAAAAACTGAAGAGTCTTATTATCACAACATGATTACTTGTATGTGCACCTTTTGTTTTTTTTAAGCAGGATGCCTCTCGGCATTCAATGCCCCCTGGCATAGCCATTTTAATAGGATCTTCTAAGACACAAAGATGCGTGCATTACCACCACCATATGGCCAAGTACAAGCAAGCATCTACACAAACCAGTTAACTTGTTACATTTACCCCAAAGAAAATTAGAAAATCCGGAATTAAAAAAACAAACAACAACAGGGGTTTGATTTAACGCAACACAACGTTTCAGTCGAGATGTTTTCGAAAGGTCGGGTGGCAATGTCAAACAAAGGCATGTTTAATGATGACCTTCATATTATTCTAATGATAAAATAATACTTTGGTAAAAAAATCAAAGGCATGTGTAAAAAATGTTCTAAACAAGAACTTGATGAATATACCTGATAGAAATACCGCCAGAAAAGTCTTCGTCAAACAGCCCTTCGTACATCGTGTTTACTTCGACCTCTTCGGGATAAATGCCATGAGACAGATTCAGAAGGGCAGACGGTGACATTTTGTAGCCTCTGTTAGAAGAGTTCCTTCATGTAAAAGAATGAAAGGTTCAATACACCTTAAAAGCATTGCGCATGTCGTTTAAAATACATCAAATGACGCAAATAATTAATGCATCGTGCAAGTTATTATTATTTCCCTAAAAAAAAATAAAAAAAAAAAATTATTTGAATATGTCCTTATTATTATTTAACACTCACAACTTATGACATTATTGAAGTACTCAATAAATAAGCATTAGGCCAGCCTTACACAAATGTTTGTTTGCCAATGCCTATCCAGGGATGCTCGTAAAAAAATAGATATTGTTCTAAAATAAATATAACAAAGACATTGCATTTGATATTATAATAAATTGGAGTTTTAACAGAAATCATCAACACAATAACTCATTATATTGTTTTGAAATCGTTGGAGTTCTAATTTATTAGATCCATCGATCTTTATAAAAATCAGCGCCGACTCATCGATCAAATACGATTAAAATCCATCCAAGCTACCTTGAGGTAAAAACTGAAGAGTCTTATTATCACAACATGATTACTTGTATGTGCACCTTTTATTTTTTTAAGCAGGATGCCTCTGGGCAGTCAATGCCACCTGGCAAAGCCATTTTAATAGGATCTTCTAAGACACAAAGATGCGTGCATTACCACCACCATATGGCCTAGTACAATCAAGCATCTACACAAACCAGTTAACTTGTTGCATTTACCCCAAAGAAAATTAGAAAATCCGGAATTAAAAAAAAAAACAACAACAGGGGTTTGATTTAACGCAACACAACGTTTGAGTCGAGATGTTTTCGAAAGGTCGGGTGGCAATGTCAAACAAAGGCATGTTTAATGATGACCTTCATGTTATTCTAATGATAAAATAATACTATGGAAAAAAAAAATCAAAAGGCATGTGTAAAAAATGTTCTAAACAAGAACTTGATGAATATACCTGATAGCAATACCGCCAGAAAAGTCTTTGTCAAACAGCACTTCGTACATCGTGTTTACTTCGACCTCTTCGGGATAAATTCCAACAACCGTACCTCGGAGTCCAAACGGTACTGTACATTCCTGGCGCGTGTTAACGACCCGGTCAAAAAGCATGTAGGTGGCGCTGGGGTCAGGAATAAGTGTTCCACTTCTAATGATAGGCTACAACAGATGTGGGGAGGATTATTTTAAAATATCTGACGCTATGTTTTGAAATAACAGTCATCTCAAGTGAAACAAAAGCGTTTCCTAATACTAAAGTTATCCGATCAGATAACAACCTGGGATGGAAATAAGCAAAAGCTACTAACCTACAGCCCCTTAAATAAGTGATGAGCACAAAGATTTTCTGAGAAAGCACACATCTTTTAAACAAGAAGACTTGAAAGAACCGTGACAAATATGTTAGTTTCTAACCATGTAAAATAACTAGGGATGTGGACGAACATTAGAAAAACCGACCGAATATTGAATTTAAAATTCTGTTTCGATTATTATTTTTTATTTGTATACACAATTATTATAGAATAAATAAACGCACACGTTTGTACAAATACAAACACATTTTAAGTTTTGTTCCAGACAGCTTTCGTTTATGAGTGTTTTGAAAACAGCTGACATCAATTAATGAGTATATTGACAGTTGCTATGGTGCAATAGTGTAGTGTTAATCTCTTAATTGATTCTTATATCAGCAACCGCAAGTCGGGTATCAACAAGGAATAGCAATTGTATCAGAAGAGTTAATTGTACACACTCAACTACAGTCGTTTATTGATTTTTAGCATACGTTTTATCGCGCGTCTCAAACACTCTTTTTATGTCCACCAGTATATACTGGGGGACATATTGTTTTTGCCCTGTCTGTCTGTCTGTTGGTCTGTTGGTCCGTCTGTTGGTCTTTTGGTCTGTTTGCGCCAACTTTAACATTGGCCATAACTTTTGCAATATTGAAGATAGGAACTTGATATTTGGCATGCATGTGTATCTCATGGAGCTGCACATTTTGAGTGGTAAAAGGTCAAGCTCAAGGTCATCCTTCAAGGTCAAAGGTCAAATTTATGGGTCAAAATCGCTCAAGAGAGGACATAGTGTTTCACAAACACATCTTGTTATTGATATAGATCACTTTAATAAGCAGCTGTCTTCCAGAGGGTAAGAGTAAATGCATGTCAAAGTTAAAGACGATAACTGTGTCGTGTTGACATCATTCACGCTAAATATATCTCAATTTTTATGTTATCCACTACACAACTTCAATAAAAAAGATAATATGTATAGTATTTTTAAGTGATACACACAATTTTTTACACTCAATGCGCTCAGGAAATCCACGCTATCAACGCTGATGACATGAGGTTGTACATGTCCGCATATAATATACTTCCCGCTCTTTTGTCCCGCTCGGAACAAAAATTTCACATAAAGTTAAATGAATATGAAAATGTGTGTTTCCTTTAAGTTGCCATTTACATTTGTATATGCTCTCTAAGTGCAAAATGATACATACGTAGGTATGCTTTAATATAAGTTCCATTGCACCGAAATTATTTGGTAGGACTTCCATATAATGGACAGGTAAAGTGAATGTTAAAACTAGAGGTTTATTGTCGAATATTCGACGATACTCGAATAAGGAAAAACGAATAGTCGAATATGATTTCAGGATTCCTTCCGAACCCTAAAAATAACCCATTCTATACAGTTTAACTTTACATTATCAATATAGTGGGCGCATAATTATTTGATTACAACAATGTATTTGAAAATGACAAGCCTGGTGGTCAACCATTTGAGCCTGATGCAGAAATTTGTATCCAAATCTCACCCAATATTATCTAAAAATGTGCATGCGCAAAGTTTGTGTAAATGTATAAGACAAGAGCAGATATTGAGTAGACCTAATACGGTACAGTACTTTTCCATAAAACAAGTAGACATGTGTCCATAGGACAAGGTTGCCCCCTCATTCCATTTTTGCGTCAATGCCCCGCTTATGTAAATATCTCCCGGTGACCGCGTATCAATCGGTTAAGAAAAACTAATTTAACAGACTTTCTGAATTAATGCAAATACAGCAAAAAAAAACAATTTATCGTCAAATATTTATTTAATTTTCGTTAAATCCATGTACAATTTGTTTTTTACGGCGTGTTTAACCACGCAAAGCCGATAGTTCCATACACATCTTCAATAACATGCACTTCTCGCGTAGTGACCTCGCGTCGAGACGTCACACCGAAAAAGGAGAGTACTTGATTGCAATAGGCATTAATCCAACTAAACTTAAACATTTGATTCACTGAACATATTCTATATGAACTTTAACAGTATTTAAAAAAATAATAATTTCTATTTACAATTTAACAAGTTTCTGTTCTATCGGTCATTCGTCTTTTAAGCAACATGGGCACATAAAAGAGCTCAACATTTTCATAAACACAAACGTTCGATATTTGTTCAAATATATTTCGGCAAATGTTACTATTAAAAGATTTCCTGAAATAAACGTCCAATCGGGACGGGGTATTCCCACTGACCATGTGTATATCGTCTGACACAGTTCTTATGCTAGAAATCTTCATGCAACACTTTCTGCGCATCGGGAGAAAGTGAAAGTATCTATTTGAAAATAAATCAATTAAATGAAATTGTTGTGTTAACACTGGCGCAGTAGTTTGCTTCACATTGCAATTTATGTGAAAATTTAATGGAGAGGACCAATAAAATGTAAGGAATATGGATAAATTTTGATTCTTTTAGTTGAAGCAAGATTTCGAAATACAAGTACACCTGGTGTTTCCTCATTTTGGTTGTGTTTGCATTTATTTTATAGCGTAGTAATGTACGTGATAAAAAATACTCAGAGAGCTTGCGTGTGACGAAATAATAAGAGCCTCGTTCTTGATTAAAACAATATCGATACCGGGACACGCTCGATACGAGGGCACCGTACAATAATAACATGGTAAAGTTTTGGCTAAAACATGAAATTTGACCTAGGGAGACGGGTGTTACACACAACACGTCTTCTTATCATTATGGATATTTGTGCAAGTTATATTAAATTCCAACATATTGTGGCAAAGCTAATGCTCAGACAGGAAACTTTATAAAGACGAATAGACATACAGACGGCAGTACAACTGATATGCCGCTTTGCACCAATGGTACACCAAGTAAAAATGTATTCTGATTATTTACACGAGATAGTAAGACGAATATTAAGCTGCCATGGGAGTTAAAACTACAGGCAAGAACTATATATAAAGAAGTCTGTTAAGTGATCAAACACTTATAATTGGTAAATTCCTATGGCAGAACCTTTTCTTCCAAAAGTCTCATATAAGATAAAGACAATCAAAGAAACCATAATACATTTCTCCTACTGATGCATGCAAACTGTTAAGCAGATCATTCAAAAGAGAAAAACATTATTTAAACTCAAACCTTAAGTCTAGCTCACATACTTACCCGATACAGAATGTGAGGCTCCACTTGCTTCGTTTCGTCCTTTCTTTTAATATCCTGCAATTTAAGAATTGATTTATAAAGTAAAGTGTATCGGTTTCAAACCAGTTTTTCACCCAGATATGGTCATAAAAACAAACATGTAGAAACAACGTTGTAAACATTTAAGTGCTGCAGAAAGCGTTGTATGTGCTAGATGAAACAGCAAACTCCAGCATTACCAAGAAATAGCGTATGGTGTGATTTGCATCAACATAACATTCATATTTCACATGTTTACATTTACATTAACTTCACTTTACGTTCCGTACAATGTCATCAACGCTTCACATAAGAACTTCTAACCATATTGTCTATCTCCTGCTGCAGTGAGAGTATAACCCCCTCAGGCACGATCTTGGCCCCTATCTTCTGTGAGGTAGCGTGTTTGCATTCCAGCCCATCAATGTACTCCTCGACATCCTTCAGCCTGTAGGAGGTGTACATGAAAAACAAACATGACAAAATATAAGACACTTGTTGAACGTTTAAATTTAAAGTATTATGTATTCAGTATAATAAAAGTGTTGTGTATTAACAAGTTAATGACGTTCCTTAGACGATGCTGCTGTAATAGTGCTTTGTTAACAATTATAAAAAGTTTAAACTGATGCACAATTTAATATCCAACAATGTCCATGGCTGTACACATAATTATAGTCAACAGAAAAGGTTGGTTGGTATTTTTTCTAGCTATAGCATTAATTAACTTATTTATTAGTATTATCAGGCTGTAGTTGTGCAAATGGATATTTCGTTTTTGTTGAAAAGTTCGCAATGTGCAACAGTATTTCAGTCATAGCATCGATGTGAGTCATTTTATAAACACAATGTTGTCACGTTTTATTGGATATTTTGTAATACTTTGGCATGTTTTAGCCAATATAACATGTTCAAACAACAGAACCAATTACATAACAGTCTGACTAATTATACATAAAACCTTTACCAAGTTGGAGGTATCACTGCAGACACGTAGATGTTATTATCTCCTTTCTGGAAAGACTTGGATAACAACTTAAACATTTTTAGAAACCTGAAAAGACAAAATGTAATTGTATGGTTTCTCCATTAGATTTTACAATAAACAATGCAACATATACGATCAGACTCAAATAATCAGTGGTGCAACTTTTCTTCCTGCTTTTTTTACCACTGCATGACACGTCAAACAAAGTTTCAGCTTGTGACAAAGCATGCAGAAGAGAGAAACAAGATGCTGTGTTCAATAAACGCACATGTCTCCAGTGGAAGCATTGTCAGTTCATTGGCCCATCTAAATAAATCTAAGTCAAATTTCAAAGTCACAATGAGGTCAGGTGGTGTAAGTGTGTTGAAAGTTTCCATAGATAACGTCCAAACAAATAGCAAAGCTTTGCAGAAAAAGGTGTTGATGTTATACGAAACGAGTCATGTTGTGTTAATTTCGTACAGACGGACAAATGACCAATCGCTTATATGCCTTCCAGCATCTGTACGAGCTGTACGTTTAAAAACAAAAACCACATGCAATTGCACCAAATTACACCAAAACTTGTCACATGTATAACAGTGGCAGAATTTACAGTCTAATTCGTGTGCTTATATATTTATTACAAATTGCTTTTATAACACGTTTATAAGATAAAGTGAAATTAGCTGGGAGTTTATTTAATGGGCAAATCTTCTGTTGAATTAATGCGCAATTCAGTCAGATTGTGGTTTTACTTACTTGTTTTTGTACCCCTTAAAAATTTCCGCACATTTGTTGGAGTAGAGCCACTGGAAGTCTTCATACTTGGTGAAGCCCGGTACTTCCTCCTGGCGTTTTGTCGACTTCAAGTTTAAACCCACATTTACACTGAAGCGGTACACGAAAGACTGGTAATAAAGGTATGGGCCAGTATGGCGTTCTGAGACATAGTTTCTGTCAAGTTCGTTATATGAAGTCGTAGCGCACTAGATGCATTACGATTTTACCTGCCATGACCAACGAGACTGCTTGTACAAGTTATCAAAACACCATACTTGTGAAATATTCTCAATGTAAACGATAATTAAACGCGGAAGCTTGCCATTTTTTTTATTGATATACAAAGTAGTCCAGCTACTTATATGAAACGGAAACACAACACACTAAAAGTAAATACGGTTTATTGTACTTGAGTGTTGAATACACTTTGTTTTGATGGCACAAAAACGGTAGATTTATAACAAATAACAAATGACCATGGCCCGTATTCACCAAGTTCCTAAGGGCAAAAATAACCTTAGTTTTTTCTTTTTTGTTTGTACTGTTTTTTACCTTAAAATGTAAGAAATGCCTTGAGTCACATTCAAATAATTCTTAACCCTTAGGTTCACTGTTTTATTTTTTTAAAGTTCAGACACATATGCACGTTCCTCAACTCCAAAGAAATCATCTTCAAAATTGCGTCAAAGCGGAGGAGTTTCAGTAGCTTTCGACGAATTTCAACAAAAATTCATCCCACAGGTAGGTTTCCTTAAGCATAAAACACCGCCATATGTACTCAAAAAACTTTCAAATCCGAATTTTAAACAGTATACCGGATGTTAAATTGCACTCAGGATCAGCAGACGATTTATTGCATAAATCTATCTTACGGAGGTTTTGGAGATAGTCGATGTATCAAGATTAGTGAAATCGTTGTCTTATATCATCGGACGTGATTTAAATACTTACAAACATAGTTATATCTTTGTAATAATTTTACGTCATTTTTGTCGATGCATCGCATGTTTCAATAAATGGAAAAAAAACATGATAGACATGGGATTTCTTTGTTAATGGCATATTTACACATCTAATAGCAACAACAAACAACATGAACGATAGTTAAAACAGCATTGAAATAATAGGGACATTCATAAGGCTTCTCAGCCTACAGTATCATGTGTAATTTCACAAGTTAAACGAGTATTAACTGAACCAAAAATTATTACACAATTAATTAGTCTTCAAACAGCACCCCGAGAGAATCTCAACTTTAAGAGAACTTTTTCAACATTTCCCAACGTTTTGTCTTCATTTATAATAAACATACAAATGTTTCTGTTTTACAAATCGAACAGTCACTAGCTATAAGAATAAATAAAATTGTTTTACACATTATCTGAATCACTAAGGCCAATATAAGTGTTGTATATATTACGTAAAAGTATCATATTAACACCCTGCAGCTTAAATAACATTAGCATGGAAGTGCTTATATATCTTCATACAAATAAATTCTACCATTTCTTACAAATATGTTTCAATATTTCTTTACGTGTTTGTTATTGATAAAGATATCGACCATTACAGCCTAAAACGATACAGATATTTTGAGACAATTGTTTCGACAGATGCTGGAAGCAAAAATCTCGTACAGAATTCATGTTTTTATTAATAAACGATCCTCCACATGAAATATTACGAATAATTCTAACTACAAGTTTGTCCGGTGAAGATGTTTCACCATTTTGTGAGCACTTCGCAGCGTCATGTTACTAAATATAGTTATATTTTAGACTGAACATATCAAGTAAAAAAATTATTCAGAAACAAAAATGTATTAAAGGGTAAATCTTACCGAATGTGATACCTAAGTGACGTATGGTAAAAGAAAGTAAAGGAAATCCTTGCCTTATGTAAATTTTAAGATAAGTAAGACAATTGAAGCCTTTATACTCAAGACTTTGGTGAATAAGGGCCCATATCAAAAAAGGTAATTGCCACAAATGTACAGGCTCAGATGTTCATAAAGTTAACTGTTGTTAACCATGATTACTTGTCTAATGCACATGGGTTCGAAAATGCTTGGTTAATTTATTTATGTTCAAAATCAGCACAAATTATTTACTAGTTCTATAAATTTTAGCCTCTAAAGCAAAGTGTATGCAATAAATAATCATACATATACAAATGTGTATCCAAACTTTAATCATTGTAAAGTTATCCATTAGTTATAGATTTTAATAGTTGGCTTCACTTTATGATGGTGAGTAGAAAATCAATTATTTACTAACATTTAATTTTATAAACAAAAAGAAACATGGACACATCAAGAAACCAGGTTTTCAACGCTTTACTAATTAGTTCACTTTTTCTTCAATAAATGTGCAATCGCAAGCAACGTCTTCAGGTTACATACTTACACACTAACTTTATTAAGCAGAAACATGTTTTCTATTCTTTAGTAACATATGACAATCGCAAGCAACGTCTTCAGGTAAGATACTTACACACTAACTTTATTAAGCAGAAACATGTTTTCTATTCTTTAGTAACATATGACAATTGATTGTGATCCGATCGGCCGTAAATGAAATCCATATTAAGGCCTGCATATAAAGTACCAAAATACAATTTCAGAACAATTTCCACATACAAACTAAATTTATTGAGTGGAAACCGTTATTCTTTTTTACACACATTGACATTGACCTTGACCCAACTGGCACAAATGCAATCCCAAATAAGGCCTGCATGAAAGCTCGCTATAGCAAAGGTTTCATTCATATAAGTCAATCAAAACTACATCCACTCGAAACTACAAGTTTGATGCCTGCATGCCAACCCTCAATTCCCCCATCTTATAACCAGGATTTCAACTTCCTTGAAAGTGTGGTTAATAACAATATTCATTTAAAAACTTAGTCGTCAGCATATAGTAAATAATTTCATTTATTGCTATTGAAACTAAGCCATTTGATGCATGTGGCTGTTTTCACCTAAAACAAACGTTTAGTAGCGTTATTTAACCAGGTCATCATTATAACAAATAACCTTGGTCCCACTTTACTAAGCTACTCATGTCTGGGAAAAAATTCAGATGCATTGAAAATAGGTATAACCACATGCAAAAGTGGTGGACACTATTGTCCACTATGGGGCAGAAATAATCATTAGTCTTCTTTGTAATTATGCTGTCTCGTATTTTAGGTTTTCATATGACGATTATCAATTGGGAGCCAGAACGGCTAATCACCAATCCTTACACATATGCTTGTAGGCAATTTTGGCTATCATCAGACACATTGACATTTTATTGCTCACCAGTATGGCTTCTGCTGTTGACTAACGTCCTCTGCTTTTCCGGGGATGATGAATACACAGCCAGTTATTTGAGAAAACAGGCCAACGTCATCACTGATTCCGTTGCTCTTTGCCAGCTCATCAACGGGGAAGTACTGCTCATTGTGATTCTATAGCAATACATATACGGAAACGTGGCAAGCTACTATTCCATGTTACAATAATTCAAAGTTGAATACATTATAGACAACAAGTTTGAAATAAAAAATACATTTACTTCGCCTTAATCTTTTTTTTTTAATTTGAGTGATCAAAAAGAAGTGGCCATGGCTTTTCATAACGAGCAAAAAGTAAAACTATGTAAAAATATTGTAATAATTTAAAGCCATTATCCTTAAATTGCATTAATATGTTTTCAACATCTAAAGGTATTTCTCGTTACCTGTGCATAATAATTGAACATATGCGGGGTAAAAGATAATCACATCATGAACTCTTTTACCAAGTGACCAAATGAAAATAGGTTCAAACAACTCATTTGAATACGAGAGTATGAAGAGTACACATCACCTTAGCCTAGTAACGAAGTATGTGGCGTAAATACAATTATATCAGTCATTTTGAGTTACTCAACTCGCATCATGCATATATGCAATTAGCAGGGGCCAACTAGCAAATTGACTCTAAAATTCGTAGTTTGTCCACAGATTTTCAGAAGAATCTTTTGTCATCTTCACAAGAAGTATGGAAAGAACGAGTGAGGGCAAACCTTTGTTCGAAATGTTAGTTTTAATCCTAATTCACAAATGTTTGGGCTGTTCATATAACAGTCCAAACGCTTTTGAAACAAACCGTCTGACTGTAAAACTGGTTTTCGAGGGCATTGAGGTTGGGTTCATCGATGATTGACAGGTTTATTCGGACCCGCCGTTTCTCCAGGTCAAGGTCTAGCACCTCCCCTTGGCTGCCGTAGTGTGGCAAGTCAAGCATGAACACTTGACAACCAGTGGGGAGGTAGTCATTCAGAGATGTGAACTGGCAGACAGTGGAGTCATGCACTGTTAAGTCCTATAACAAAGTGTGTGTTAGATCAATCTATATCTTTTTACATATGTTCACTTATGAACACAACTACCAACCTCAACACTATTTATAACACCAAAATCTTAGAGAAAAGTAAATAAATATAGTTAATTTCCATGTTGGAGGCCTCCGGATAATGCAAAGAATATATATTTTGATAAGTAATTGAAAGAAATATATCATAATCAGCAATGACACATAACTAAGAACTGGACTCAGATAAATAAGAAAAGGCTTTTTTGAAACAAGAGGTTCAAAGGCCCTATGTCGCACACCCGATACCTAAAGAAACTTATATGTTCTTAGCATCGTTTCTGTTTATTGTGATTTTTCTGAAATAATAATTTCGTTTCGAATTTTTTAAACTTGGCTCAGATTTTTTATAACATATGTTCTAATCAAGTTTTAAGTGTACACAAGGATTCATAAAAGACATAAGGAAAACTGGCGGAAAATACATTGTTTAAAATGGACTGAACCCTATAACAACTCACCACACACAGACTTCTAGAGTATTAACAAGGTTTCACTATACACATAAAAGGAAATCTCTCTCAGCCAAATGTTTCACAGAAAAGGATGCCCACACAACACATGTTTAGACAGAGACATATCCACTCTATGTTCTAAACTGCCCCGCACCCGTGTGACCATGTTTCTCAATAGACAGGACTAATTTTCGAAGTCGGCGGAGATATCATAAGTACAAAGAAGGTTTCATAAAGATTTTACAAACAAAATATGACTGCTGGATTGTTTTACAAGGTTTCACTATAGAAATATATATATAACTGCCCGGCTCCCCTGACGGCCATGTTTTTCAATAGGCCGGAACCATTTTGGAACTCAGCAGACATTTAATAAGTACAAATGTTCTCAGCAACTTTCACAAAAATTGAACAAAAGTGTGATTTCTAGAATGTTCATAAGGTTTCATTACAGCCATTTAAGGAAAACTACCATGCCCCTTTATGGTCATCTTTTTCAATGGACCGGAAAGTTGTTTGAACTCGTCTGAGATTTCATTTAAACAAATGTTCTGAGCATGTGTCATTATGATTGGGCTTACAATGTGACTTGTACAATATGCAAACGCTTTTTCTTCAATTTGACAAAAAAGACCTAGCTGTTGACCCCAGCTGACCCAGTTTTAAACTTGGCACATATATCATTATGACAAATGTTCTGAACACGTTTCATGAAGAGTGTGCAATACATGAGGCATCTAGAGTGTTCGCAAGACAAATGACAAATGTTGCCGACATATAAAGGATGACGGACAACAAGCGACGCAAACAAAGTGACCACAAAAGCCCACCATGAATGTAAAACAATGCAAAGCCCAGGTTGGCATTTATTAAGCAAAAGTAAGTGTGTTCATCCATGAAACTATTGGAGCATTAAATTACCGGTTTGTCAACGCTGTGTTAATTTAGCAGGCCTTAACAGTATGTACAGAAGGTCAATATTTATAGTCCCTCTTAATTATAGTAAACTTTAAAAAAAAAGTACTAGTACCACCTTAACTGTTGCTCTTAAGGGAAATGCAACAGGCTGGTGTCCAAACTGCTTCTCCATGGTGAAACTTCCATGTGATGACGGTATGTATCTGTTAGCATACCAAGGGAACATTTACCATAAGTGCTATGAATAACATTAAAAAACTTAAATATTTTCGATCGATCGTTTTAAAATTATTTCTTCTTTTCTACAAATTACATATTTAATGATTTAGCATTAAATGGTACTTATCTCCAAACATGCAGCAAAACATGATTATATATACTAAATACCTTTCTTCTTACAATGGCCAAAATAAATTTAAGGATTTGGTAACATACATGCTTCTAGTACAAATCTATCCTATCCCTCCTTTAAAAAGTTCGACAACTATTTGCTCACAAACAGATTCAGAAAATTAAAATCGTGCCAATTAGATTGCAATTCTAATAAGAGAAAAACAACACTCCTTTTAAATAAGTGTTGATGCAGGCTTACTTTATGCCGGTCATGGGCAGAGCTTTGAGCAGAATCTTGGTGTCGCCAACCACCACTCCACGCCGATTCTTGTATCTGCAAAATGCATCGCACATTTAACTTAATGCTATGCAAATATATCACAAGACACAAAGAAAACCATGGGTAAAAGTCCAGATTGTTGATGATAATAATAATAAAATTAGTTTTTGTAACTGAACCCGCATATTTTACTATAGTTTATGTTAGACAAAAAGTTTAAAAAAAAGATCTCTGTATAAATACTTACAACTTAAAAAATGGGCGGCAGCAATGGATTATTTGTATCAAAATAGCATAATCTGAAGGCAGTATTAAATGTACTATTTTGTGTGTATATTTTACAAAAAAACGCTCGCAATGACACACCGGAGTTTATTAATACATAGCAATACAAGTAGAAGTTTTTTTCTTTAAAACAATCTTTTACAATTATAGTTTCGACTTATTATGTATGGAAGTGAAAATCCGCAAGCACATGCATGCAGTTAAATGACATTGTTATTTTAATACAGAACATGCATACTGTTAAATGCCATTCTTATTGTAACTACTGTCATCTGCTTTCTGATACATGGTAGTTGCATTTTGCCTAGTTACATTTGCTGTGCAAGCACTTCATTAAATTGTCACATATTGATAATTTTATAATTACTTCATATATATCTTTACTTCGTTTGTCTTATTGGCAATTGCAGTTAAACTTTTTGAATTTGNTACATCTTGTTGTAAATGATGAATTAATCTTTTTTATTTGAACAATAATGAGATTTTCAATACATTGCAAACCACTTTTGCTACTCTTCATTGGATATATTCCTTAATTTAACGGGCATTGCTTTAATATTTGAGTCTGGCTCTGGGAAAATGAGACATAATGCATGTGCTCAAAATGTTGTCTCAGATTAGCCTGTATCGTCAGCACAGGCTTATCAGGGACAACACTTTCCGCCATATACTTTTTTTATCGAAACATTACATTAAAGCGAAAAGTTCATCACTGATAAACACTTGACACACATGCATAAAGACCCATTTTCCCAGACGGAGGCTCAATTATGTTGTTGCTGTGTGTCTTGTAATGACTGTAAATGAAGCCATCCATCATGAAATAGCGTGTCAACATAATCTAAATACTGAATAACCTGTTTTACAACTTTATTAGAAAATATACGTATTACATGGCATACTGGTTAAATAAATATTAGTTTGAGACAAACATTACATAAACATCATCTGAAAACAAAATGATCCCTCTGGTCCTACTCCAAGTGTATCCCACACATACTGCTTATGACTAGACACATGCAACTTTACCATGATCATACAATTGTTTTCAAAACAATATATACACTGGTGCAATATACGTTAAAAACCTACATATACATGTGAGATTGCACTACCGTCTGGTTATATGTAAATGCCTGCATGCACAATAAATAAACTGATTTATATTTGTTAATTACATATACTTCATCATGGTTATATAATTCGTGTAAAATAAATACAATAAAACCACAAAGAAATAAATACTTGCGATTTTCTTTGCCAAACTTGTTTTACACATGTTAACTTTTTTCATGTAAAAGAAGTTATATATGGAACATATTTTTTGGCAGCAAATTATATTGTTGCTAGTGTTCACCTATTACTTATAAAAGACATAGAATAAGTGTGGAAAAGCACATAACCGCATTACATGCTTGAATTCAGGGTTCTGTCTTAACAATGATCTTATGACACGTTTTGGTTATGACTGAATATTCAGCTTACAGTAAATAGGCATTTACAATCAGTATGGTCCTAAAATAAAGGGCATGTGAATATTGAAAGGAAATGAATACATCTGACCCTTGCTCTGGGAAAATGGGGTTTAGAGCATGTTCCTAAAATGTCGCAGATTAACTTGTACGGTCCGCACTGGTTAATTAGGGAAGACACTTTCTGGTCAATCAGCTTAATTTTCATAAATTGTATGGGAGAAATTGAACCGCAAATTGCATATAGTATTTTAGTAGGGTAAATATATGAAAAAAACACACCTTCAACCACCAAAAAATTGCTACAAAAGGTATTTTAGCTGAACATGGTAAAACATATCAAAAGTTTACCACAATCGGACCTCCGAAAAGTTGTTTTTTCAAGATGGCCGCCAAGATGGCCGCCAATACCTATTAATGATCAAAACTAGGTAACTATACAATCAAATTTGATGAATTTGGTGTCTAGTGCTAGGTTTCAAGGGGCAAAGAACACATAAAGATCATCAGACATTGTTTAAGTGTACAATAGTACACACAAATTCAACATGGCGTCGAAAATGGCCGCAAAGATGGCCGCCAAAACCTTTAAATGATCTTTACTATGCAAATATCCACTCAAATTTGATTATTGTGGTGGCTGTTTAGAGACAAAGAACACATTAAGATCATCATACATTGTATTTGTTTATTATATTACACCCAAATCCAAAATGGATAGCCACCAAAACCTATAAATGATCATAACTATGAAACTATCCACTCACATTTGATGGATTTGGTGCCTATACCTACGTTTCAAGGGGGCAAAGAACACATAAAGATCATCAGACATTGTTTAAATAAACAATATTACACACAAATCCAACATGGCGTCAAAAATGGCCCCCAAGATGGCCGCCAAAACCTATTAATGATCATAACTATGTAAATATCCACTCAAAGTTGATTATTTTGGTGGATAAACATAGATTTCAAGGGACAAAGAACACATTAAGATTATCAAACATTGTTTATTAATGATCATAACTATTTAACTATCCTTTCAGATTAGTTGATTTTGTTGTTTATACCGAGGTTTCGAGGGGTAAAGAACACATTACGATTGTCAGGCATAGTTTAAGTTTATTATGTTACACATAAATCTTACATGTCGATTACAATACAAAGGACCGCAAGTCCATTACTTTTTACGTGATGCTTGTTATGTGAAAGGCAATATTTGGACCTGCTGGAATTTCTGGATTGTGTGTTTTGTGTAGCCATCAGGTGTCACATAAGTACACATGACCAGCTTCAGTGTAGACATCAGGTGTCATATAAGTACCCCATATACAAGCTACTGTGTAGATATCAGGTGTCACATAGGTAAACCTGCTTCCAGCTACTGTGTAGACATCAGGTGTCATATAAGTACACCAGCTACAAGCTACTGTGTAGACATCGGGTGTCACATAAGTACACCAGCTACAAGCTACTGTGTAGCCATCACGTGTCACATAAGTTCACCAGCTACAAGCTACTGTGTAGACATCAGGTGTCATATAAGTTCACCAGCTACAAGCTACCGTGTGGATATCAGGTGTCATATAAGTACACCAGCTACAAGCTACAGTGTAGCCATCGGGTGCCACATAACTACACCAGCTACAAGCAACTGTGTAGACATCGGATGTTACTTGAGTGCACAAGCTACAAGCTACTGTGTAGCCAACGAGTTTCAGATAAGTACATCAGCTACCAGCTACTGTGTAGCCATCAGGTGTCATATAAGTACACCGGCTACCAGCCACTGTGCAGATATCAGGTGTCACATAAGTGCACCAGAATCCAGCTACTGTGTAGACATCAGGTGTCACAAAAGTACACCAGCTACAAGCTACTGTGTAGCCATCAGGTGTCACATATGTACACCAGCAACCAGCTACTGTGTAGACATCAGGTAATACACGAGTTCACCAGCTACAAACTTCTGTGTAGCAATCATGTGTCACATAAATACACCAGCTACAAGCTACTGTGTAGCCATCAGGTGTCACATAAGTACACCAGCTACAAGCTACTGTGTAGACATCGGGTGTCACATAAGAACACCAGCTACAAGCTACCGTGTAGCCATCAGGTGTCATATAAGTACACCAACTACAAGCTTCTGTGTACACATCGGATGTCACATAAGTACAGTATCTGAACGCTACTGTGAAGGCATCAGGTATCACATACGTACACGTGCTACAAGCTACTGTGTAGACATCAGGTGTCACATCAGTACACCAGCTACAAACTATAGTGTAGACATCAGGTGTCACATAGGTACAACAGCTTCTGTGTAGACACCAGGTGTCACATAAGTACACCAACTTCAAACTAATGTATAGACATCAGGTGTCACAAAAGAACAACAGCTACAAGCTACTGTGTAGACATCGGGTGTCACATAAGTACACCAGCTACAAGCTACTGTGTAGCCATCAGGTGTAACATAAGTACACCAGCTACAAGCAACTGTGTAGACATCGGGTGTCACATAAGTACACCAGCTACAATCTACTGTGTAGCCATCAGGTGTCAGATATGTACACCAGCAACCAGCTACTGTGTAGACATCAGGTGTTACATGAGTACACCAGCTACAAGCTATTGTGTAGCAATCAGGTGTCACATAAATACACCAGCTACAAGCTACTGTGTAGCCATCATGTGTCACATAAGTACACCAGCTACAAGCTACAGGCTAGCCATAAGGTGTCACATAAGTACACCTGCTACAAGCTACTGTGTAGACATCGGGTGTCACAAAAGAACACCAGCTACAAGCTACTGTGTAGCCATCAGGTGTTACATAAGTACACCAACTACAAGCTTATGTGTAGACATCGGATGTCACATAAGTACACCAGCTAAAAGCTACTGTGAAGGCATCAGGTGTCACATAAGAACACCAGCTAAAAGCTACAGTGTAGCCATCTTGTATCACATACGTACACCAGCTTCAAGCTACCGTGTAAACATCAGGGGTCACATAAGTACACCAGCTACAAACTACAGTGTAGACATCAGGTGTCACATAGGTACAACAGCAACCAGCTTATGTGTAGACATCAGGTGTCACCTAGGTACATCAGCTACAAGCTACTGTGTAGACAGCAGGTGTCACATAAGTACACTGGCTACAAGCTACTGTGTGGACATCAGGTGTCACATAAGTTTACCATATACAAGCAAATGTGTAGACATCAGGTGTTACTCGAGTAAACAAGGTATAAGCTTCAGTGTAGCCATCAGGTGTCACATAAGTACACCAGCTTCAAGTGCAGTGAAGATGTCTGGTGTCACATAAGTTCACTAGCTACCAGCTACAATGTAGACACCAAGTGCCACATATGAACACCAGCTAAAAGCTACAGTGTAGCCATCAGGTGTCACATAAGTACACCAGCCACAAGCTACAGTGTAGAGGTTAGATGTCACATAGATTCAGCAGCTACCAGCTACAGTGTAGACACCAAGTGTCACATAGGTGAACCAGCTACAAGCTACAGTGAAGACACCAAGTGTCACATAAGTACACAAGCTACCAGCTACAGTGTAGACACCAAGTGTCACTTAAGTACACCAGCTACCAGCTACAGTGTAATACAAACCAAGTGTCACATAAGTACACCAGCTACGAGCTACATTAAAGAAATCAAGTGTCACATAAGTACACCAGCTACCAGCTTCAGTGTAGACACCAAGTGTCACATAAGAACGCCAGCTACAAGCTACTGTGTAGACACCAAGTGTCACATACGTACACCAGCTTCAAGCTACTGTGTAGAGACCAAGTGTCACATAAGTACACCAGCTACTAGCTAAAGTGTAGACACCAAGTGTCACATAAGTACACCAGCTACAAGCTACGGTGTAGACACCAAGTGTCACATAAGTACACCAGCTACCAGCTACAGTGTAGATACCAAGTGTCATATAAGTACACCAGCTACCAGCTACTGTGTAGACACAAAGTGTCAAATATGTACAAACGCTACCAGATACTGTGTAGACACCAAGTGTCACAAAAGTACACCAGCTACCAGCTGCTGTGTAGACACCAAGTGTCATATAAGTACAACAGCTACCAGCTACAGTGTAGACACCAAGTGTCACATAAGTACACCAGCTACCAGCTACCGTGTAGACACCAAGTGTCACATAA
Source organism: Dreissena rostriformis (assembly GCA_007657795.1). Classification (NCBI taxonomy): domain Eukaryota; kingdom Metazoa; phylum Mollusca; class Bivalvia; order Myida; family Dreissenidae; genus Dreissena; species Dreissena rostriformis. The sequence goes on from VMBQ01003267.1 coordinate 70,351, forward strand.
GTACACCAGCTACCAGCTACAGTGTAGACACCAAGTGTCACATAAGTACACCAGCTACCAGCTACAGTGTAGACACCAATTGTATCATTAGTACACCAGCTACCAGCTATAGTGTAGAAACCAAGTGTCACATAAGTACACCAGCTACTAGTTACAGTGTAGACACCAATTGTAACATTAGTACACCAGCTACCAGCTATAGTGTAGACACCAAGTGTCACATAAGTACACCAGCTACCAGCTACAGTGTAGACACCAGGTGTCACATAAGAACACCAGCTACCAGCTGCAGTTTAGACACCAAGTGTTACATAAGTACACTAGCTACAAGCTGCAGTGTAGAAACCAAGTGTCACATAAGTATACCAGATACCAGCTACAATGTAGACACCAAGTGTCACATAAGTACACCAGCTACAAGCTACTGTGCAGACACCAAGTGTCACAAAAGTACACCAGCTACAAGCTACTGTGTAGACAGCAAGTGTCACATTAGTGCACCAGCTGCCAGCTACAGTGTAGACACAGAGTGTCACGTAAGTACACCACCTACAAGCTACAGTGTAGTCACCAAGTATCACATAAGAACACCAGCTACAGTGTAGACACCACCAAGTGTAACATACGTACACCAGCTACCAGCTACAGTGTAGACACCACGTGTCACATAAATACACCAGCTACAGTGTAGACACCAACTGTTACATAAGTACACAGGCTACCAGCTACAGTGTAGACACCAAGTATCACATAAATACACTAGCTACCAGCTACAGTGTAGATACCAAGCGTCACATAAGTACACCAGCTACCAGCTACAGTGTAGACACCTAGTGTCACATAAGTACACCAGCTACCAGAACAGTGTAGACACCAAGTGTCACATAAGTACACCTGCTACCAGCTAAAGTGTAGAGACCAAGTGTCACATAAGTACACCAACTTCCAGCTACAGTGTAGACACCAAGTGTCACATGAGTACAACAGCTACAAGCTACAGTGTAGACACCAAGTGCCACATAAGTACACCAGCTACCAGCTACAGTGTAGACACTAAGTGTCACATAAGTACACCAGCTACAAGCTACAGTGTACACACCAAGTGTCACATAAGTACACCATCTACCAGATACTGTGTAGACACCAAGTGTCACATAAGTACACCAGCTACAAGCTACAGTGTACACACCAAGTGTCACATAAGAACACCATCTACCAGATACTGTGTAGACATCAAGTGTCACATAAGTACAAACGCTACCAGATACTGTGTAGACACCAATTTTTACATAAGTACACCAGCTACCAGCTACAGTGTAGTACACACCAAGTGTCACATATATACACCAGCTACCAGCTACACTGTATACACCAAGTGTCACATAAGTACACCAGCTACTAGCTACAGTGTAGACACCAAGTGTCACATAAGAACACCAGCTACCAGCTACATTGTAGACACCAAGTGTCATATAAATACACAATCTACCAGCTACAGTGTAGACACCAAGTGTCACATAAGTACACAAGCTACCAGCTTCAGTGTAGACACCAAGTGTCACATAAGTAGACAAGCTACCAGCTACAGTGTAGACACCAAGTGTAACATAAGTACACCAGCTACCAGCTAAAGTGTAGATACCAAGTGTCACATAAGCTCGCCATCTTCCAGCTTCAGTGAAGACACCAAGTGTCACATAAGTACACCATCTACCAGATACTGTGTAGACACCAAGTGTCACATAGGTACAAACGCTACCAGATACTGTGTAGAAATCAAGTGTCACATAAGTACAAACGCTATCAGATACTGTGTAGACACTTAGTGTCACTTAAGTACACCAGCTACCAGATACTGTGTAGACACCAAGTGTCACATAAGTACAAACGCTACCAGATACTGTGTAGACACCAAGTGTCACATAAGTACAAACGCTACCAGATACTGTGTAGACATCCGGTGTCACATATATACACACACAAGATTCCAGCTACTGTGTATATATCAGGTGTCACATAAGTACACCAGCTACCAGCTTCTGATTTCAACAGTGTCGAACCTACTTTATGTCGTCTAAACTAGTTTATATTTTATTTTTACTTGGTTTGCTTTTAAAAAGACGGGATTAACAGTACTACAGACTTTGTACTGATACAAGCTTGCATAACTTATGTCTAATAATATTTTAATTATTTAAACGACTTAATTGTTCACAATAATTGATGTATACCCAAAAATATCAGACGTTTAGCTGTTTAGCAAATGTGTAATAAATGAATTGTACACTAAATATATTGTTATTATTGAAACATTATAGTAAAGAATATAATAATGTAATGTAAATGCAAGATGATAATACATTTTAATGCAATTACTCTTTCGGTTACTTATTATATGTTTTCTTTTAGATTTTCTTCTGTGTGCTTCGCTATTTATGAGAAAAATTAATCACATTTTACATATACTGCAATTTTAAAAGAAATTAAATTTCTATATTTGAATTTACATCATAGTAGCAGTGGCAAATTAATTCTGCACAACATATCAATGTATCTACAAATTGTCCGCGAGTAAAGACAGATCACTAATTAATTTACAACTTCAATTAGAGAATATGATAACTTTTAGGTTTCATAATGATATTTCTACACCAGATACTTCTGATGAGTAAGCAAGAAAACACATATATACAATGTATATCTCTTTTCACTATGGTATATGAAATAAACGACTATTTTCGAGCAGACATAGACATCTATCTAAACGTACATGTATACTGTAATAGGGGCAGCTTTTCACGTACTTTGGCGTATTAAAGCTAAACGGGATATCATGGTATGAATTGGCGAGACATAGGGTTGCTTGCAGATTATTCTGATGTCAGCTAATACATTGTTAAGATGAATTAGAGTTATTACATGTAAATTAATTATTTACATTTGTTTTATTATTTTTATTGTATTGATGCACATTAAAGCTTTATAATGGTATCGTACGGTGTCTATGGTGTATTGGGGACTTTAAAAGGACCGCCATGCGCATGACGTCATAAAGTGAATAGTGGAAAAATTCTCTATTTGACGGCCGATCGAAACAGATGTATCACCACTGAACTAGCTTAATCCTGTAACGCGATTTGCTTGCATCGGGCGCTCCTTTTATTAAATCACAATGACTAAATATCAAATTCATTAAAAGTTAGATTCGTGGAACATGTACAAACTATTTTCTGAAATTCAGCGAGGTAGAATTATTTTTTTTTTAACAGTCACTTTGAAATGTTATGAATGGTCGCCGCGGCGTAATGGATATATTGTCCGCCTAGCGATCGGGAGGTCATGGGTTCGATCCCCACTTTGGGAGCGTTTCTTTAGATCTCCCCATAGACACCAAGTACTGGTTCTAGTCCCAGGAAACGGACTCGAGAGCATTTCAAAAAAGCCTTAGGCAATCGAGCTAAAATACATAGGTTTAAACTAAATGTTATGAATTTAATTTGTTTACTCACATACACATTCATTGTTTTGACAGATCATACATCCGTATCTTAACTTCAGTTGGCATAATATATTAAATGATAGTACCTTTCGGCTTGATATATTCCATAAAACACAAACGCAGTTGGATTGTTTGGCAGATTTGTATTTTGCTAATTCTTTGCAAATTGACAACCGACTTATGGAGTGATCATTAACAAATCTGCCATTTGTTCCAGATACCTACTGACTTATGAAAGAGTATTTACGGCAGACATTTAATATTATTGAAAAGCATTCAATTTTCCCAACTTAGATGGGGCCAGCTTGTAAAGTGGATCTACTCCCGTCAAGCAAGGCAAGCCTCTTTACTCACCTTTTTGCGATGGAATTTCTCTCCTTGATCCAGAGGTTACGAGTGTTATCGTCATGGTTCTTCCGTTGCAGACAGGTGTTACCCTCAACATAGGTGTAACTATTATGGAATGAAGTTAGTGAATATGGCAATGATATAAACTGAAATGCTTTCACTATAACATCTGCATGGGTTTATCAGATATGTTCATGGGCATATTACTTAGGAATGTGCGGATCACTGATGATGTAATCGTGTCTTGAATATATACATTTCATGGTGATGAAATACCTGCACTGTCAATTTAATCGCTTGAGAAACGTGGAGGAATTTGGCTCCACACACTTTACCTTTTCCATATGCTAATGTCTGACTTTAAGGACATATAACACAATGATATGCGGATTTTTGGACAATTACACATGTTTTGTATATCATAACTTCGTGGTGATGATATATGTGAAGTTTTAATTTAATATCTTGAAATATGTGAAGTTTATTTCCCCCATATACTTGCAACCGTTTATACACCACCATTCCCATGACTGAGTTCAAGGACACATAAGTAAGGAGTATATGGATCAGCGGACATGACAAAAGTGCAGTGCACAACTAAATCTTATGGTGATTTCATATCTTTAGTTTCAAATCATTTTCATGGAAAATGTAGATGTTGTTTTCTCAACAAACGTATAGCATTTTATGTGGACTGACCAACGGATAAACAGACAGAATGACTACCATATATCCCCCCTCAAACTTTGTTTTCACACATTTACTTACTAAATGAAAAATGTAAAAATCACGAATTTGAATATAAAAAGATATGCAACACTTTGGCAGACATACCTCCGATCGTCACTGCAGACCTCCACGACCTTTGCTTCGTAAAGGTTGGGCCAGTTTACGTAGATCTTCGTGCCAAGGTATTCCTTCGCCACCCGTTTATACAGCTTCATGTTGGAATCACGGCTATCGGCTAGGAACACCTTTACCCCTTCCTTGGTGAGTTCAGCCTGTAACATTCAGAATAATTCATACATACAATTGATATAAAAATATACACAATAATAATTTGGAAACCGCATTAAAGCCCTAACCCGATTGTTATTTTGCCATTTAGGATATTTGTCCAGGAGAGAGAAAAAAGTATGGTCAATTGACTTTCAGCTCAGTGATTATTATTAAATAAGGCTAAGGTGACCACCGTGCACAGTACAGCCGATCCAAACAGTTCGTCAGACGACATTTTTATTACCATTTGATGAACACATGTGTAAAATTATTAGAAAAGAGAAAGCAATAACATTTGATTAAAAATATTTTGTTATCTTTTTTGAGGGACATATGTTTCTAGTTTTAGGTGAATTGTGTTGGATTAGAAGGAAACAACTTTAAGACGTATTTCCTTTATTTGCTATGGCGGCCATATTGGTAAGTGAAGAGGATCCATGTGCACATGCTTAGTAGAGGACCCTCCAAGAAAGATATGTGAACATTTTCATAAATATTGGCTCAGAACTAAAGACACATGTAACAAATATACAAAAATAAGTGCAAGTTTTATGTTTAAGTCAAACAGCTTCTTTGCAATCGGGCAGTACGCTTTGTATACTTTTGGAAGAAGAATACCTTATAAACATTCGTGTAAAACAAATTTGTATAGTAAAAATCATTTAAATTATTAAATACTTACCTGCTATCTAATAGCTACTTAATCCGTAAGGGTTGTTATTTATCCGGACTTTCTGGAGCGCACCACCAAGATAGTAGGACGGATCTAGGTTACAGGTCAGAACGGTCACATAGTGCAGCGCAACCTCGTCACCAAAAATCGTCTACCCATAAATCACTCTTCTTCCAATAAATATAATATGAAAAATATTAGGCAAAGAGCGGGGTGGGAGGTGCATTTTACTATAAAAATTTGTTTCAATATCATAAATACGTTACCTGCTATCTAATAGCTGAATTTGCAGCTGCGGAGGGAGGGTTCGCGTAAAGCTCCCCAATCCCCATCCGAGCAGAACCCATATACAGGGTTATCACCTTATGATAGCAGAACCCATATCAAGGGTTATCAGCTTATCTTCGTTAGTACGGTATTGACATGACTTCTCGGATAAGAGTAAGTATGTCAATTTCGTAGAAGACACCGCCGTTTGTGGACCCACAAGGGGGCCCAACAAATACCAGTAGTCTTGTAGGCACTCAAGAGAACGAAGATAAAAGGAGGGGAAGGTGGTCGGCATCCTCCAGAAAGCATCTTTGAGCACGTCAGACAATAGGCTGTAATAATTATACGCCCACGAAGATGACAGAGCTCGTAATTCATGCGGTCTGCTCTAAAAAAGGGATGAATCCCTAGATGAGAGAGAAGAGTAAGCCTTTAGTAGTAGAGGCTACCCAACGAGAATAGAAGCCGAAGACACATCGCCCCCCCCCTTTTTAAGGTAATGAAGAGTATCTTTCGAGAATATCGAATGGACTTAACTCTACTGATGTAGAACTTCAAAGCCCTGAATGGGCAGAGGAGTCTATCTTCATCTTCATGTCCACAAGATCTAGAAAGACTTGGGACCTTGAAGGTTTTAGAAGCCATAGAGGGAAGTTGATATATAGCAACGAATCCCGGCTGACACAACAATGGCCTTCTACGACAGAAAGAGCATGAATTTCACTTCTCAGTTTGACTGAAGCCATAGTAAGAAGGAAAACGGTCTTCCAGGTTAGGAACTGTTAAGAAGCCTGATGAAAGGGTTCATAGGAAGCCTAGTAAGCTAACAATGAACGCAAGTCAAATCCCATTAAGGGGTAAGGGAACGTTGAAGTTCCATGGCTATGATCAGTTCCGAATTGGCTGGGTCATCACAGACATGTGATGAATACGAAAGCCAAGGTATGCGAAGGCATAGATCTGTATCCTTTGATGGGGCTAAGAGAAAGTTTCTTATCATCAAAGAGATAGATTGGAAAAATCCCTTATGCGTCTAGCAGAGGGATTGAGGGATCAATATGCCCTCGAATACACCAGTCAGAGAAGAGCTTCCAGAGAGCTCGTAGACTGTATGGTGGAATTTCTCATTGCAAAGGCAAAGAGGGTTGAAGCCCTAACAGAAAAATTGTTTCTTCTGTAGGGATATCAGATAACGGACAGACGTGTAGTGGAACATGTCTGGATCCGCATGAAGTCTGCCTCTATGAAATAGAAGATATGACCTATGATGAAGTTTCCTGGACAGTCGACCAGGAGACTGAGAAGGTCGTTGAACCAGACTCTCCTGGGCCACCAGATAGATTATGGCAAGAGCTCACCCTTATTTCTCCAAGATATGGGAAAATAATGGGTTAGAGATAAGAGCAAGCGCCCAGTTAGTCCCAAGCGAACGAAAGGGCGTCTACAGCCCACGCTGCTGGAACATTAAATGGACTCACGTACAGAGGAAGTCTGTGGTTGTCTCTGGTCGCAAACAGGTCGACCATTGGATAACCGAACGTGAGAAAAATCTGGTTGGCCACTTTCTGATTAAGTGTACAATCAAAAGGAAGGAACTAGTGTTGCGAGACAAACCGTCCGCCAGGGCGTCGAGACGACCTGGTATATTAGGACGAGAAAGAGATGTTGAGGCTCTTTCAAAGAACGAGTAAGTTCCTGGTTTACAGACACATGGAGTGGGAGTATGTCCACCCCTGTGCCTGGATGTAAGCTAAGACTGATGTGATGACTGTTGAAACAATCACACAGGAGTCCTGAAGATGTGATTGGAAATGAGATACAGCTAGAAAAACTGCTCGCATTTCGAGATTGTTGATGTGCAGGTGATACTCCTGAGAAGACCACATACCATACATTATCAGGCTAAGTGGTTCCAGGTGAGCGCCCCCACATTCCTTGCTTGCATCCGTATGAGATGTAAGGAAGATAGCAGTGGAAGAAGCGGTACTCCTGCTAAGAGTCTCATAGTCTAGCCACCAATGAAGGAGGAGGACTAAGGACGGAAGGAATGGAATCTGTGTAAGCAGATTGTCCGAAAACCATTTCCAACAAGCTGAGAGATAGTGCTGAAGAGGACGAAGGAAGAGACGTCCCAGCAAAATGAACGGTGACCGGACCGGTTTAAGACCGACCGGTTTCCGAAGACACGTGGTCAAGAACGGGTGGGGAAAAGTCACGGCAAGCCGAACTGTCCCACACTGACCAGAAATGAAAGTCGGTTAGACTAGAAAAGTGTTGAACACTTAAGTCTATGACTGGTCTCCTAGAGCCGCTTTCCTTATGAATCAGGAAAAGGCGACTGTAAAAACCTGGCGATCATTATGGGGCAAGGAAGAGAGGATGAGGTCTCTCCGAAGCCTTAACATCTCAGACATTGACGACGCAGCATTGTGTGATAATACTGCGTAGTACGTGAAAGGTGTATCAACAAGGCACGGAGCTCCTCTGGGATTGAATCAGAGAGCTCCCAAACCATGTCTGAGGCTGTGGCTGCCATAAGATCTAGCTGGTTAGCCAGAACTATGGAACGGCGTTCTCTAAGCTCCCAATTTTCCAACAGGGAATAAGGGACTGCTGTATGGGTAGATGATGAAGGCATTGTAAGGGACAGCTTACTAATGTCAGCATCAGGAACCGGAAGTTCGGAAAGGTCCAAACCGGTAGATGGATCGTGTACCGGGGCCTTATAACTTTTACCGCCGTCCATCTGTTTAGGCTCTGTCAGCTCCTAGGGGCTTTCCATGGAGATGGCGAAGGCTTATTGGCTGGCTCAAGTGACTGGAATACAGCCATTGTGGAAGAGCCAATAGGAAGGCGGAGATCCACTCGAGAAGTCGCCTTACTTATCCTGCCGGGCTCCTGTATGCGGGCTACCTGTTCTGTAACGGTAACAGCAGATCCAGTAGGAGACACGGAAGGGCGGGGGCAGAAGTCCTCATCTAAGGTATGGAACATAGTTCGTAAACCTGATAGATAGAGGCCAATTAATAAAGATCGGCCTGATATGACTCCGAACCCGCCTCAATCGAACCGTCTGCGAGAGCATTGGATTGATTGCAACCGGTGGATACAGAAGTAGGAATCTAGATTCATACGCTTCTATCATGAGAGGATCGTTTTCCGGCACCATCAAAGATATAGCTGGTGAGTTAGGTCGATCAGTGATCAAGTCAGCAGAGTCACTTTGAATACCAGCGGTCGCTGGTAAAGGATCAGTCGAAATAGGGACACAGTTTCCCGGCGACTGTTGGATCCTATCACAAAGTATTGGGATTTGATGGTGTAGCGACAGCCCGGGGTATACTTCTATGCAATGTGGAAGAGACCCGTGGGGCTGAAAACGCAGCCGAAGTGGTTAGGTTAACCCCTGTACCTGGAGCCTGATATGTATACGAACTAGTGTTTGAATACAAATTATGCCCTATGGTTAGAAACGGCTGAAGTATGTGTAGAGGCCAATAGAGGCCGACACACGTGGAAGGGTGTCACGAGATTCCTCAGAGAAGGATCGCCTAGGGGACCGAGGGGTCCGAGAGCGCCTAATAGAGGAAGGTCGACGTCCCTTATCCCTGCGATGCCGAGGTACTGTTCGGCGACGCTGGGAATGATGTTTCCTGATGGAACGTCTACCAGAGCGCTGGCGTGATCACTCTTTACGAGGATATCGACGCCGAGAAGCACTCGGTGAGCGTTAACGACGTCCACTCCGATAATGATGAGGGCTAGTCGAAGTAGACGATGAGTCATACGATGACGAGTCCGAGGTGGAGGAGTAGCCGGAAACATCAGACACTACACTTACGTCTGTGACTCACAGTAGAAACGCAACTGCGTCTACCGTTGTGGAGCACTGACAAAGTAGTGTCAACATCTACGGTGACCGGAAAGGTCTGTGGTACAGACCGGTACCCGGTGACCGGACCGGTCATAACATGACCGGTGACCGGACCGGTCAGTGACCGGACCGGTCAATGACCGTTGACCGTTGACCGGTCACAGGTGACCGGTTGACCGGTGAACTGGTCTGTCACCATGTACCCGATGAACGGACCGGTCAAAATATGACCGGTGTCGTCACCGGGTAAGGAACGATGCATGGCATCTTCTGATGCCATGTGGTTGAGGTCGTGTGGGGAAAAGTCACGGCAAGCCAAACTTTCCCGACTTTGACCTTGGGCAAAGACCGACGTGACCAATGACCGGTGACGTCACCGGTCATGGCATGCCCGGTGACCGGACCGGTCAATGTTGACCGGTGACCGGTGACGTCACCGGACCGGTCAACTGGTCTGTCACCAGGTACCCGATGAACGGACCGGTCAAAATGTGACCGGTGTCGTCACCGGGTAAGGACCGATGCATGGCATCTTCTGATGCAATGTGGTTGAAGTCGTGTGGGGAAAAGTCACGGCAAGCCGAACTTTCCCGACTTTGACCTTGGGCAAAGACCGACGTATGGCGGATGCCATATGGTCTGACGTCGACCGACTGACAGCATAAAACTCGTTTCGGTCAACGTCTTGCCCGGATAGCCAAAGACCGATGTATGGCAGGACCCATATGGTCTGACGTCGATCGGTTCCTTGGCATCGATGGAGCACTGACAAAGTAGTGTCAACATCTACGGTGACCGGAACGGTCTGTGGTACAGACCGATACCCGGTGACCGGACCGGGCATAGCATGCCCGGTGACCGGACCGGTCAGTGACCGGTGACCGGACCGGTCAATGACCGGTGACCGGTGACCGGTGACGTCACCGGACCGGTCAACTGGTCTGTCACCGGGTACCCGATGAACGGACCGGTCAAAAAATTGACCGGTGTCGTCACCGGGTAAGGACCGATGCATGGCATCTCCTGATGCCATGTGGTCGAGGTCGTGTGGGGAAAAGTAAGGCAAGCCGAACTTTCCCGACTTGACCTTGGGCAAAGACCGACGTATGGCGGATGCCATATGGTCTGACGTCTTGCCCGGAGAGCCAAAGACCGATGTATGGCAGGATCCATATGGTCTGACGTCGATCGGTTCCTTGGCATCGATGTAAGCATCATCTCCACTCTTGTATTTCCGACCATCATGTAGATCGATTATGAAAAACAAGAGCAAAACATATTCATCAATAAACTGGTCATAGACCAGATTGTCATACGGCATTTAAATCATTATTTGCCAATAATGAAAATAATTAACACTCTCTCAGTTACTAAGTGTAAAAGAGAAAGCCAATAGTATATAATACCATAGCCGTAGAGCATAAATTAAACAAAAGTTTAATTCGAAACAGATGAAATAATACAATGACCATCAACTAGATCGTCATGTAGAACATAAATCATGATTTGCACACAAGCAAATGATAAACATTCTTCAATGAATAAGAAGAGCACGCTTTTCACGTTCTCGCAATGTATAACAAGAACACGTTTTGCACGTGCTCGTTCGCGCCTGAAAAAAAAACAGCATGGTAGAAATAAACTATTGTTCAAATAAAGCAAGCATTGCTTACCTTTATATTGAAACAAAAGTATATTAAAGGCGCGAACGAGAAATACGGGAAATTCACGGTACCATATGTGTAAGACAAATTGAAAAATCTATACAAAAACCCAGCGTAAACACAGAAACAAATTAGTGTTTCACCAAAATGGCTGTGTATTTATACGCATCCGGAAGAAGAGTGATTTGTGGGTAGACGGTATTTGGTGACGAGGTTGCGCTGCACTATGTGACCGTTCTGACCTGTTACCTAGATCCGTCCTACTATCTTGGTGGTGCGCTCCAGAAATTCCGGATAAATAACAACCCTTACGGATTAAGTAGCTATTAGATAGCAGGTAACGTATTTATGATATTAAAATTGTTTAGACATCTAACCATAGGGTGAGGCAAAAAAGTGTGTATATTTTTAGCTATGGTAGCCAAATTGTTCAGTGAAGGGGAACCATATGCACATGTTCGGTAAATACCAATCCAATTCAAATTGTCAGGAATATTGGCAAAGAACTTCGGAATACTTGTTTAATATACAAAACTTTAACATAAACTGTATTTTTAGCTCAAGTTGCCATTTTGTGAAATGGAGCGGAACCGTGTGAATACGTTTGGAAGAGGAAATGAACATTTGTGTGAAAGGTTTTTACAAATCTAACAGTAGCTTTAGGATAAATAGTGTCAAAACATATTACTGTTTTAATTACGGCGGCCACATTGTGCAGTGAATTGGAACCATATGTACATGTTTGGAATACTTTGACAATTTTCAACAATATTGACCAAGCAAATTAGCTTATATTACAGGAACTCAAAACTTTGATACAATTTTTAAAGGCGGCGTAACACATGACTGAAAATCAAACATGTATACAAACATGTAAGTCGGTCTTGGTATTGTCATGTCAAGATGAACACTCTGACAAAGAGTCATCAAGATGTTATGACAAGTTTGGCTTTTAGAGTGGTAATGAGCTTAAAGTCAACGGCACACGATCACGGGCATAGACTAATCAAAATTGCTCCCCATGGGCGTCGTGCTCAGGTGAGACAAAACACATGCAATTTATACCCCCAAAATAATGACACAGAGTGTTTCACAGATCAATGTAAGTGTTACCTTATGAGGTATGTTTTTGAAGGTGGGAAAGCCGGGATAGAAGACGTCCAGCTCAGCCCCTGCAAGAAGCCCCTTTTTCAGCTCACTCAGCTCCCAGGAGTCGAAGTTGAACGCATCCTTCTCGATCTCCTTTAAACTTCCGGTTACAAAGTCACATTACAGAATATTGTAGTAATGTGCTTCCGACAAATTGCTGATGATTCATTGCATAAACACAATTTATATTTCAAAAACAGCTACCGCAATAACTTTCCGTCTTTGAACACCCTTGATGGTAATTATGTAATTTATGGTTATGTGTAATGTATTTACAGTTTTTGTTTTGTATCATTTCGAGAACAATTGTTTATTGGCATTTAATTACATTTATGATAATCGCAATGCTTTTAAAACTTAGTGTTTTCTTAGTTTATGCATGTTAAGTAATATCAATTTAGTTATCAAATATACCATGATTGTGCACACAATCTTAAGTGTGACAAAAAGGCTCCAGTTGCATTGCACTACATATGTTAAACACAATATTAAAGAACAAACCACGTTATCATAATTAGCAAACTGACAACATATATATTTTGAGTATCTTTCTTTAACGAAACATCAAAAATAGTAACGTAGATGGAATTGGTATATTTGCAACCTGTCTCAAAATGTTTGGACATATACTTTGGGGAATATGCGTGTGTATCTAAAATTTTCCGACACGAACAAAATGATTTTTTAAGTGTCCAAGAGAAATTACGGTATTAAAAATCCCGCAAGACAAGTTAATGAATAGATTTAAATTAGTAATAGACAGTTGATGTGGTGTGCTGTTTTGAAGGGCTGGACAAATAGAAACATCATTGTTGAAAAAAAAAACTCATGTGTGATATCTTTAACACAAATGTTTCTTCAACTAAATTCAAATATTCAATACTAGTACATTTACCCAAGAAAGGCAAACCATATTGATTATGCACTTTTTTGTATGTAAACAAATAATTATGTGTCCATTTACTAGTACTTAAACTAAACTGACATGGTTTGCTTCAGGAGCAACTCTAAAGTCAATTGCATGGGAAGAACTATTCCACAAGAACCATGACTATCGCTACATGGACACCATATCCATAATTCTTGAGACCTACCTGGTACGGTTGACTGCAATGTCCAGGAAGGTCCCGGCTAGAGAGGTCGGGTAGGGTTTACCCGGGGTTTCGGAGTAAGTGTACAGCAGGTGGGGACCGTGTCTGTTACGAGACTTCTCCTCCTCTGTCAGTGAGTTGGAAACGGACCTGATGGCTTCAAGAAGACGTTTCTGTCAGGAAATGAATAAAATGATGACAATGCCAGTGAACACATTATTATGTGAAGTGCGACAAAAGAAAACTTAATTACCTAACTTAAAATGTGACATATAAACTGTACGTAGTTTACGAAGCATGGGTCGCCCTTAACAACGTCCTCTAACCAATAGTAATAGTTCGGCTTGCTCAGTCGGTAGGGCGCTTGTCTACAAATCCGAAGATTACGGTTTCGATCCACGGCCACATAACTTATTGGGGATTGGTCATGAAATCCTTTCTACGCCCATTCTTAACTTACATCTGTTTCAAGTAGGACAGTTTTCAGTCACACGCATATGTAAATGCATTTATTACGGGTAAAAAAGCTAACATATGAACAGTGTAGTTGGTAAACTGACTGCCATGATATTACTAAAATATTGTTTTAAAACAATTAACCTAAAAAACAAACAAGATAAACTAACTGATAGCAAATCAAAAAAAAAGTGTTTGCATAATCAGCGCAGGCTCCGGTTGGTGTATAACATAACATAGCAATTCATAAATCAAACTTACCTTTCTAAACATACATAGATATATCCCACAATGTGTATGAGCTAAATGTATTTACCTTAGCGCTATATGTACAGGTTTACCGATTGTTTTTTTTTATATACGAAATGTAAATTTTAAATATTTCAATTTAATTTTTGTAACAAAAGCCCTACCAAAATGTTGGCCAAAGTAAAAGATTGTTATCATCCCTAAGACTTTTTTTATTCAGCAATACAAACGTGCACGCATATGATGAAGTGACATTGTTATTGTTGCATAATTGTCGTACGTTTTTTTATTAGAACGAAATATTTTACAATTCGTTTAAGGCTTCTGATTTTGAACGAATGGTCGGGTCTAATTGACATAGAGTATTCAATTATCAAATCTTATTTCCACCACGGATATACTCTTACTAAGCTTTTGAAGACCTTTCATTATTGTCTCTATATTTTACTTGGGCGCATAACACAAGTTTACCGGAGCAATCGAATTGCCCGACATTACAATAACTTGTGGTGGACGAGTCCAGTACAGGAAATCTACACCCCTGGGCAATGTTCATTTTACAATGACAGAGGGAAATATTACTTATTCCCTTAAGTGAGAAATGTCACCACATCAATAATGAAAGAAATTGATACCCTTTTACAGATACGAAAATGTTTCCTCATCAATAAATGGGATTACGCTACCTATTCAATAAAAGGGGAAAATGCTACCTTCTCACTTAAGTTGTAATGCCAGGCTATGAATGATAGGGAAGTGTTACCATTTAGAAAACAATAAAAATGAAATGTTACTATATCAACAATAGTGGATGTATGCACTCAACTATTAATAAGGAAATGGATAGAAGAAAAAAATTACCTCATCAATCAATGACGAGGGCATAGATAAAATGGATGAATAGATAGTATTGCATCATCTATGAAGAGGGAATGGATGAAAAACAATTATTACATAATCAATAGAGGCAGAAATTGATAAAGGGAACTTATAACCTCATCAATAAAGTGAAAATGAACGATGGGCAATTAGTCTCTCATCCATGAATGGGAGCATTAGATAAAGTTAAAGAATAACCTCATCAACGATTTCGAAATACATGAATGTCAAGTATTGCTTAATCAATATAGTTGCAAATGGATTGATTGAAGTCGCACCTCATCAATAAAGGGCATGAGTACAACGGCCTCCCAATCTTGCTTCTTTCCATTGCGATCCATCTCACAATGAAGGGGGAAGAAATCAATCACTGGCGACGAGTCTTCGGTCCTTAAGTTCTGAAATTATATTGTGAAAATAAATACCAGAATATCAGTGAAACTGATGGGTGCTCCCCGATGATACGTTGTGTTGATAAAAGGTTTTATTTTGTGGATATTAATTAGTGTACAAGGGGACAATTACGCACTGGATTCTCACTCGGTATGAGAATGTCCAGCCCGCTGCATATAAATATTTATCAAATTCGTATCATTATTGCCTGTGGTTTGACACAGAAACGTAAATTTAATTACAAAATTTCATATCACAAATCAAAGGACAATAACTGCATGAAAAAGTGTTGGTGCGGAACAACATTAAAATATATGCATGACCACGCAACAGCAATTGTACCCCTGCAAATCACCTAAGCCGAACGACCTTTCAATTTGAATTACATATGATATCAACCCTAACAGGAAATTACATATTAAGTCACTCTCATGAAATTTCGATTATGAATTCATGCAGTTTCGCACGAAAACAAAAAAAAAAAGCAATTTGAAAATTAAATTTAAATTACCCAAGTGCTCCATAACTCCAAAGACTTATCAATATACATGCATATTGATAAGTCTTTGAAAACTCCATGAACAATAATTGGACCGCAATGTCTTGACAAAGATGCAAATATCCACCCTATAGTGATTCTGCATATCAAATTTAATATAGTTTGGAACATTAGTATTTGAGATCCTTTGCGGAAAAAACAAGAAGCATTTTAAAAATAAAATGGCAGCATTATAAACTCATTGGACCGGAGTTGCTCCATATCAAGTTTGATTAAATTATGATCTGCAGTGTCTGAGATCTCTCGCGGAGACAAAACGAAGCCCATTAATAGTCGAAGGGATATAACTCTTTGAATATTATTGAACCGAAATGACCTGACAAGGATGGGCATGTCCACACTATAGGAATACTAAAACGAAGTTTCAGCAAACTTGGATCATCATTGTCTGAGATCTCGTGCGGAAACGAAAAGTGCTACAGACAGACGGATGGACATATGGACAGATGGAATGACCGACAGTGAGTAGGGGAAAATGTTATCTGGGAAATTGTTTTTTTAACCCACGCAAACTTAATTCCATCAAAATTAGACTTTAGGCCGGCGGACATCGCCGCGACTATGTGCCCTCCCCCCCTTCGGATAGCATAAAAAAGAAGGACACCGATTTCAATTATTAAATACCTGAAATAAATATATATATGTTGTAAACTTTTGGGAACGCTAAAATGTATAATCCATGACACACATTACCACCTAGCTGCATTAATAAACAATCAATCAACTACAGTTAATACCTTAATTTTAAATTACTCAATTGATCAAAGCTTCACAAATGAAACTCAGTACATGGATGTGTACCCACCTGATATTCCCTAGGCAGGAGATATTTACTGGTTGCAGGCAGCACAGCCATGAGCTGCTCAAAGGGAAGGAACGGTGTGCCGAGGTCAAAGGTCAAGTCCATGCCCTTGAAGTCCTTTACATCACTCATGTAGGGCGCATAGTGGTGTGGATAGAACCTCGAATACCGGAAAATTATCATTCACTGATAACATACGTTGAAGTTAATAAGAAACTTGCATAGAAAATTGTTTGCATGCATAAGACTTTTGAATCTACTGATACTAACCATTTTATGTTTTAAGTAGCACATTTCTTGACAATAACAACAAATAGTATGTGTATAACTTACTTTTCACTAAGATTACTGTATAACGTTGGCAATATGGAACGCACTTAATAAAATGTGATTATTAGTTCAGTACATAATGTTAAAACAATATTTGTACACATATAGTCTCCTACATTAAACAGTTACTGAATGGCTCGTGTGATAAAAGGCAGGCCAAGATCCGCTTTAGTAAATCAATGTATTAGGCAAATAAATACGAGAGAACGCACTTTCAACTGGAACATCTTATGTTATATTTGTTCCACTTTTAAATGGCATATATTTGTGCAGAATCTTGCATACCAACTCCAAGACGGCATCCCTTCATAGTAATACAGCAGAATCCACTGAATCCCTCGAACATAGTCATCGGCCTGGTCACGAAGTACCTCACTGCATAGAAAACGTTCAGTTAACAGGTGAATTGAATATATTTAAAAAACACCATTGTTTTCATCTAGTATAAGAAAACTTATCAATCCACTCACTCGTATAAAAGTTATAAATAACTGTTAAAGGTAAGAAATAGCATTTCTGTAAATAATCTAAGTAGAATGCCCAGTAGCTACTGGACAATGTGGACACAGAAAAGCATCCGTCATACATTTATTATCTCACCCCTCCAACATGTTGATCACTTTATCATGTTAGAGTCGCACAAATGACCATACCACAATTATCCTTGACATAATCTACCAATTCAGAGGATGTGAAGACACAAGTGCCATCCACCTGTCAATTAGTCTGTTTAAGGTAAATATTGTAAAAAAGACTCACCTATATCTTATATTACCTTATAATTTGTTCTCTATCTTTAACCAATGGACCTAGTTCTTGAGTGCAAAATCTCTAAGTATGCTTGTAACTTCGCGAAGTGATTTGAAATTCCATCACACTCAAAACTCGTTTTCTACTTTTGACAGTGAATTAAGACCTTGACCTACGGGCTTGTGTATTGCGTACAAAAATTATTTTCTTGTTTGTATTCATGACATCCAGACAATCAATTCTAACAAGTTATTTTAAAATCCAGCCATGTGTAACAAAATTATAATCAAAATCAAATACGTATGTTAATATCTTATATTTGACATATGGCCTTATAACGTGACCTCGACCATGACAAAAGAGGCATGGATTTTGCATGAGACAATCTATCACGTGCATCCATCAAGTTGATTGAAAATCCATCTATTTGCTCTGGAAAAAGTATGGTCTGCCAGGATAACCATCCACCTGTCCGCACAAACGATCCCATAAGTTGGTCGTTTTTACAAACAAAAAAATAAAAATCATAGTTTAATATTTTATGTATCTATGCTGTCTCTTATGTTTGTTGAAGCTTGTTTCCATAGAATATTACTTCACTTACGGAGTGACATGTTTATAATTCATCTTGTTCATGTAGTAGTTCTTCTTGTGGTGGCGAAATTTATCATACAATTCCTCTGACATCTCATCTGCAACAAACGCACAATCAGCAATGCATCGTCACCAATTCAACAATTGCTGCTGAATTTACGGCTTTAAAGAAATGTTTAAAAAAAAATAGAAAACAATTAACTTAAAATTCAGGGCTATCTGAAACTACTAATTCAATATTGTGAGTGGGGATATAACCTACTATTTTAAATGACTTGTATTTAAACGACGTTAGCTCAAATACCAATCAAATGTATGCAAATAATCCGCAATGCTATCCAATAATAACACGTTGATATCACATGTTTAAAGGTGCACCAATTTTACACAAAATATCAGCTCAGCTAGTTGTGGGTTCCGAAGAGAGACGCAGATTTTTAGACTAACTTTGAGTGGCCCAGATGTGTTCAATCTAGTAATTTGGGTGCAGTCTCCGAGAACGTGTACTGTTAGGAGCAAATTTACCTTTTTTCTGAATTGTTATTTCTTTGGTGAATAAGTCGTGTATGTGTTTGTTTATCAAAGACGGTCTATACACAACGACATACCAGCTTACACCAACTGTATACAAATGGAATAGTAACACAAACAGGATAGTGCCAACAGAAGGTTGAGTTAGTTTTGCCACACGATTTTTTAAAAATTAATATAGCAATGATATGAAGACCAACGAAAATAATATTGATGAAGATCAATCCTGCATGTATGCTATTTGCAAGTAAGCGTATGCAGCCATGTTTGTTTTTGTTGAACGAAATGAATGAATTTAAGATTTATATTTTAATAAGACATTCTTTTTACTACGCGAGTGTGTTACAGATGACATGCTGATAAAAGTTGAATCGAGGCATATATTGATTTTGGTGTTTTTTTCACTGCTTTTGTTAAGGAGTCTTTCAAGGGTCGTGAACATCGCAAATAGATTTTATATTTCTATCCAAGGTTAGAGTAAGTAGTTTTAAAGAATTTTAAGAATTGTGTTGAACAATAAACACTTATATTGTGTTTTGCAAAAAAAAAAAATATTTAACACATGTTACATGATAAATAACATATAAGGTTAGCGTCGTTGTGTATTTCAATTTGCTTGTATCCGATCCGTCTCTAAAAGGCTAACACGGCTCGGCAAGCCACACCGTGTAAAACAAATTCAACTCGTCTGTATATTACCCAAATATTATTTTTATGTTAACAATACATAAGCAAAAGTTAGAAAACTCAAAAGGAATTAATTGTAAGATAAAGAGAGAATATTAAGTGAATATGAGATAAGGTGAAAGTCTTTTATGTTCAACGCCAAACAAATGAGCGCCAGATGTGTGTCATTCTATACTCAGGATTATTAAAATCGCGTAAAATTTGTACAAAAAACAACAGATGAAATAAGTTTCCAATTTCTGCATTGGTTTAATTGTAATACATTATTTTGTATCAGTTCTAAAATAGATAATAATCAAATAACATTAAATGTCAGCTAAAAAGCGATAGTGTACAGTTGACATTAGTATCCGATTTATTTTGCTGGAAGAGTAGAATAAAGCTGGTATACCACCTGAAGTGTCCGCCCCATATTGTTCATATAGCAGCTCTGTACCCAGCTCCTCATCATCAGCTTCTTCAGCCTGGCTTTCCGGAATGGAAAACTGATTCGTAGTATGTCTAGCCATGGAAGTATCCTGTGGTAGAATAGATTTACCGGTATACAGTTTCAATAAATGCTGGTCTAGCTACAGGTTCTTTCCCTTTGGAAGTAATAGAGAGAATAGGTTTTTGTCTAGTTATGGACTTCTCCTGTGGGAGAAATAAAAGACTCAGTCGAACTATGGACTTCTCCGGTATAGATTAACCGATAGGTATCTGTCCAGCTGTTAGCTTTTTTGGAAGAGATAAACGAATCACAAACATGCTAACTGCAGCTCTGATTAATTCTTTACCAAGAATACTAACATAAATAAATATCTCTGTCCACTAACATTAAATTACAAATGCATAACAGCTGAAAAATAAAGTAAAGTAGCTTAAATCATACACAGTTACCGTACAAGGTATAGCAATCAGCTAGCAAGATACCTGTTTCTTTTGAAGTTTCCTGTTTGCTGAGACATGTTCTGACTGCTCTTCGCCGGCCGCATTTTTCGAGAACACGTCAAAG
Source organism: Dreissena rostriformis (assembly GCA_007657795.1). Taxonomy (NCBI): domain Eukaryota; kingdom Metazoa; phylum Mollusca; class Bivalvia; order Myida; family Dreissenidae; genus Dreissena; species Dreissena rostriformis. The sequence goes on from VMBQ01003267.1 coordinate 91,142, forward strand.
TCAAACTGAAAATACATGGGATACAGTTCTGGTTTAAATATTTAAGTTCTGTGCCAGTATTTTACAAAGTCTGATAGGGAAATCCTTTCTTATGTTGTACTTAAGTGAAACTTGTTATCCAATTCTCTTTTTGAAACCAATTGTGTATTGCTAACATAATAAAAAATATAATCCTTTGCAAAGAATACTTGTTTAAACGTTTAAATACATGCTAACAACACAATGAAATGTCAACAAATGTCAACTAAGACGCTTTCCAATTTAGCCAACGGGCACAACATTTTCTTCACGAATATCAACTTTGCTACCGCTGTTCTTCATTCATACAAATGAAATTCCCAAAAACTTTTACACAATAAGTTATATATTTAGTATACACATTCATTGGGCTTGAGTACAGTTACAGGTCTTAAAAGGTCAATGAACCTTTACTGGGCATATGTCATATTAAATACTAAGTGTTATTATTAATAATGAGTTTCTAAGAATATAACATACAGTCACTGAGTGTCATAACGTTTAAAATTAGGTATAATGGTTAGTGTTGAATGAGATTGATACTGCGCGGCCTTAGAGATGCAATTAATAGTAGATATGTTATCATAGATCATATTCATGTATGGACACTGGACTTACCTTTGAGAGTACAGAGAGGTATTTTTCGAACCTTTCTAAGTTCAGCCTTCCACCATTATTTATGTATCCTGAAAAAAATATGTTTTTAAGATAATCCAACGATGTACATATGCAACCTGAAAAATAAAACATGTAAATGATATTTCAACATTTTTTATTTATTCTGAAATAGATATTATAATGATCTTCACCATTGTTAATGTAGCCTTAAATAGACATGTTAATGATTTATCGAGCATGTTAAATTAAATACATGTACATCCTGAAACTATAAATTCTAAACATGTCTAATATTGCGTTTAAATAACATACACTTCATAACAGGAGCATAAATAATGGGATTGGGATAATTGTAAAACTCACATTAAAATCTATGCATGTTTTTATTCTCATTATTATTTATTTGAACAAAAAATCAATCAAAACTAAAACACTCACTCTTGTACCTGCAATACCTTATGCAAATTGTTTAGATTTCATTGCTAGTTTGGTTTTAAAACAAAAGGGCAATAACTCTTTCTCAAACTTGAATCATATACAAAACATATGGAAGCAAGAGTTGTGGTTCTTAGGGATTTTAATTTCTCTCATTACTAGTTTCATACCAATGCAGTTGATAGCTCTAAAAATGCATTCGAGATAACCCTAAACACCATGGTAACATGGACATTCAATTAAATTGTCTCTAAGTCTTCCAAATTCTAATTTACTTGCAACACAAAACGTAAGTACTTTATAGTATGTCGTCACTTATATGATGGTTTTTGGCATGCAATGTTCAACAGATTGGAGTGGAATTGCTCTGGGTATGTTTACGTGGTACTGGCCTAAGACGGATACCTCCACATACCTCCACACTGTGGCAGCACCTCCATATACGTCCTCCACAAAAGGGGCAAGGCGCCTTGGTCGATATGAAGGTTGGGCATGTGGGGCATGAAGTCATTCCCAACCAGAAGCCCCATGAGAACCCAGTCATCAATGATGTTCTCCAGGTTATACTTAAAGTCTTTCAACTTATCGCGGATCGCGGAGAACTCGAAATCAATGTACTCCCGGAACAAAGACAGGTGGAGCAGATAGAACCTTGTTTCTTCAGGGATCTGTGGTCTACAAATGTAATAAGACAGAATAGTCTAGACTTAGTCTGTATAATGCTCAATTAGCCATGACCTACCAATTGCACAATCCTGCTAAATAGTACTCGTTTTGGCTACATCTTTTTCTTCTTAAATGCCCATAAAATAACCAAATTCAGACGATTGTTTTCAAAAGCAATGCACATTCGACTAAATCAGATTGAGGCAGGGGAAGCCCTGATAGATGTTATCCGGGTCTCCATAACTTTGGAAATGCCTTACCTTATTCAAAGTGACAAATAATGCTGACCCCATTGTATGTATAAATATTAGATACATTCAAATAAAAAAATTCTTGAGTGTGTGTTGGATGTTTAAATTGTTCACCTTTTTTGTACCTAAAGATTATCCGTAGTGGAAGTTTCAAATATCTAGCACATTGTGGAGTAAGTCTATTGTGCACCTATATAAAGTATTTGCTTAAAGTGGAGAAAAAAGCAAACAATGAGGCTAAAGGTAGGGATTCGGCAGAGGTAGACTGATTATGGGTTCTGCGGAAATTGACTGGTATAGCTTCCCTAAACCTCTTCCCATCCTGTGAATGATACAACTATAGAGTTATAGAGATACATATCAACTTGTTTCACTAAATGCTAACACTTTTAAGCTTATTGGCAGTATGCTGCAGAGATGATTCAGTTGTATAATCTTAATAAATCATCATGCAGTTTCACAACACGTATGATGTCCCTTCTAATGAAAGCAGACCATCTCTAAATACATGATTAGATGAACTAAACTTGATTTATTAAATTCTACTATAAGTTACTTACTCAACTGTCGTCATGCTCATTTAAATATGTGCTATCTAGTGAAATGCACAAAATAAACATAAACAATCTGGCATGTTTAATCCTGTGTCATGTTAAGTGTGTTATCAATTGGTTTGCACAAAATAAACATGAACAATCCAGTGTTATTTCCTCCTCCTGTTCATACCTCTGAGCTGACTTGGGTAATGTCCCAAAACGGACTTCTTCTCTCAAGAGGGAGAAGTGGGGTTCATGTGTTACCAGTCCTAGCACAATCTGTGTAACAGGCAACCAAATGCATCATACTTGCAAAAATATTATATGTTTAACAGGCAAACAAATGTAACATACTTGCACAATATGTTTTTATATGTGTAACAGGCAACCAAATCATAAAATGTATCATCATACATGGCAAATACATTATAATACAAATAACGTCCATTACGTGTGTCTTAATATGAATTTTGTTTATATTTTGCCTCTATGTTCATGTGTAGACTATTAATAATGATAATATTGAAATTGATTCATGCTTTCTTGTCATACCAGTAATGAAATAATTGCATAATGTCAAAACTTGAATCAAGAATTGATTTGCTACTGTGTTCAAATGAGTTAGCTTCCAGACAAGCCAAACATTTAGCAATGAAACGTGCATGGTACTAGTATGTGGGTTTCATCCCTTTCTTTCTTAAACATGTTACGCTGATTCTAAACATAATCGTAACGTCCCGATTTGTTTCAATTGGAAAAGCAATATTAGCAAATGGTAAGAATGTTTGAATGGTTCACCTAAATATAATAAGCACCCATATTACATATGTGAACAATTGAAGATAGTTTCTTGCCCAACTATTCAGATCATCATCAAAGAGCTTACTAATGGACCAGCTCAAACGTTTTCACCACCTTTCCATGTGTTGGTTGTAAATAGATTTGATCATTTCACCACATTTTTAAATTACCACTCACACATTTACAGTTTGTAAACCATCTAAATTGAAGATTTAAACGACGCTGAAGTTCTATTCTCTCTCATCCTTTCCAGAAATAGCCGTTCCAAAATATATGATCCCGCCTACGAACCAGATCTGCACCCAGTCAATACAAACAGTGGTAGTTGGTTAGTTATCTGCTTAAAGACCCTCTCGAACTTTAACCATGCCTATGTACCAGATCTGCATCCATTCCATACAAACAGTGCCTGGTGTTTGTATCATATGTGCGGCTTGCCCTTTCTACTCTTATAAAGTCCATCACCCTCGCCTGGTGTCTGAAATATCGACCATATTTAGATTCACAAGTCATGGCTTGCATTTACTATTTTTTATTCTCATTGAAATAAAGTAAATATGGGTTAATCAATAATAGTTGTAATTCAACTTGTTCATCCTGAACTTATGAAACTTCAATGGCTGCAATTTTCGACGTCCAGTGAAACATCTGGGAGAAAATTACTCCAAAAATGCCATTAATGGTAGTCATGTATTCAAACAGTAATCCATTGTTCACATTACTTTTTTCTTTCACTACCCGTGATATTTAGTTGTTTGACTTTAGTTCAATCTAATTTCTATGAAACATCGCATCGCTTTGAAAAAAATTTGAGTATCACTTAAAATGAATGTGCTACATGCTTACATATTTGAAGGTCCATATTTAAAATGGTATACATGTGTTAACTATTCCACTTTTCCTATGCAAGTATTTAGTTATTTGTCCATGACAGATATACAAAGATTCAATAAGCTTGATACCTGTGCTAAGATACCAACACATACCTTGGAATCATACAATAACGGACATATATACATTATTTGCCTGAAAGGATTTTCCGCACAATCTATTATATGAGTAATTGTAGGGAAAAATATAGGATCACAAAAGTTACAAACCGAAACAATCTATTGGTATTTTCTAAAATTTACTAAAAAAAAAAACTACTTTTACAAGTATTACTAAGAACATAAGCATAGTATGTGCACTTTAAAATATTATTAAAGTTCATAACATTTTCTCATGTTTTGCGTTAAAGGGTTCAGTGGAGCAGCGATAAGAAAACAAATCAAAGCAGGGCGGTTATCTTAAACCTGATATTTTCCTCTCAACAGCCTGTCTCTGACAATTATTCCCACCTCATGTCCAGACAGGTAGACACGCACATCCTTCCAAAGCGGGTCCTGACTCACTTTCTTCACCACAAAGTACTTCAGCTGTTCCTGAAGACGCACCATGAATAGGGTACCTGTGGATCAGTGGCAACCAATACTTTTTTATCTTACATTGAACAGGATATTCGTTTTGCATTGGCTAAGCCAGACCACATGCTGACAATTTATTTCTTCATATTAAATGAGTACTTTTTAACATTAAGTCAGTACTGTAAAATGATGTCATGGAAGTGTCAACATGGTTTCATTTAATATGTAACTTGTTTTCCTTTCATTAGGTTGATATTAGGGAAAGGCTGATACTTGCTAATATAAATTAGTTACACAGCTTCTTACTGACCCCACGGAATAAACGTGTACGGGCCCTGTGCGCAGCTGTACGGGGTACTGAAGAAGCAGTGAAACTAATTATATTAATATCGGAATTAGGAGGTTTGGTGGGGTAGTGGGGATAGTAATTGGTTTAAATTAAAACAAAACCTGAATAAAGATCAGTTTCAGTGGAAAACAGCTTGATTACAACAAAAATCTTAAAGAGAAAATCAGCTGAACATATCACACTTCTGTCTGATGGGCCTTCACCATCACTTACATACCAGGTGTAATGCAGTTGGGATCAAAGCATTTTTCTGTCGGCAGGGTCTCACTCTTCTCTCTGGGTTGATTCTCTAACTCTTTCCTTTAAGAACAACACAATGTGAACACATGTCAGTACTGCACCATTAAAGAATTTTAATTTAATCAGAACCATAATATTTATAAAATATGTTTTATTTTTTTATGTTTGAAATCATCGCTCATTACACAAGGATCATACTGCTACATCTATGTTGGATTATATTCTCTACACATGCGAATAACTAATATAAGTAACATGATCATGATAAAAACCTAACTCTCTCCGGTACATGAATATACATGAGATTTCAATACGTGTTGAATACATGCTCTAAATGAGTTATGAAAGTACACAAGCAAATAGCACATCACATTTTTACTTGGTTAAATATCGATAGTTGGTAATAGACACTTTATTTTTCCATGTAAAATACTTTGGTTTTCTTCCGTTCAAATAAAAGACGAAGACACTGTAGAGTTTACATTTGCAATCGTGCTTCATGGAATGTTCAATTTAAGACAAGGGCAATTCAATAGTTCAGTTTATGAAGCAATGGATGTAGTAAATCAGAACATAAATGAGAACATAAATGAGAACATAGTTCGAGGAAAAGTCCCTGTTTGTACAAACAATAGCACACCTGTATTTACCACCTCTCTGATGGTTCATTTTTGCTCTGGGTGCCACTCCATCCATGGCCATGAAGAACACCTTCTGGGGCTTAATCATGCAAAACAGAAACTGAAAATACAAAATATCACATAACTAATGACAAATAAATAAATAATGCAACTATAATGGTTTAGGAATAATAAACGTCCAAAACCTTTTAAGGAGAGAAACTCTTAACGGAAACCATACACTTATAATTAAGAATGAGGTTTATTCAATTAATATAAGTACATTTTTATTTTTCTACGTGATATTAAAACATAAAATAATTACAACCAAAGTTAACACATTATAAAGACAAAACAAGTAATACGAATGGAGTAACAATTACCAAAATTATTTTTAAATATGCGTCATCCTTTTACTTGGGATTACAATGTTGAAAGAAACATTAATTTTTTGCATCAATTTATATTTTTAATTTAATATAGCATATACAGTGTATTCATTTTCATGGCATCCTTCACACGTTAGGAACATACTGAAAAAAAGTCTATTTTTGAAGCAGAACATTAACTTAAATTACTTAAATTTGTTGACAGATCTTTGATAAGACATGCTCCTGTTACTAAAGGCTAAAGTTTACACATTAAAAGGAAAAAATAAATATACAAGGCCATCTTACGTCAATGTATTTCATGATATCTGTGAAGATCTTTTCCTCTGGGATTCTGATATGTGGGTCAGCATCTTCGGGGTGAGAGCACGCATGTACAATGCCATTCATATCAAGATAGAAGTTGTCAAACTCTGGAATCTGAAACAATAGATCAGACATTTCTTAAGGTCAAAAAGTATACTTTCAATGGTAATTAGTAATGTGTATGTGGTCTAACACGAATACAACTATTTTCTGCAGCAAAGATGGTTAGATAAATAATTTCCAAAATCATGAATCACCATTTTAAGAATATAATTTACATTAAATCCAACAAAGAATATATGACAAGATATTGTCTAAAACTAAAGGTTTTTGTCTATGGATGAAATTCATATTAAATTAATCAGGGCTTTCAAGTTGATATGACCATACATTACCTTACAAAGGTATTCGACCAGGGAATTCTATACCGCTGGCTTAACAAGTACATGTCATATAAGAGCATTCACAAAACCCTGGCAAGGGTTACAAATTTCCTCAGCGACAGCCTCCTACAGGTAGTATTTGATGGAAAACATCTACTCTCTCCTACAACACATACGGAGTCCCATAGGCCACGGAACTAGGGCCAAGCCTCTCTACTTTATTCATACATGACTTTGTAATGAATATTTCCTTTCCATGCGCCTTTTTGCAGATGACTGTATTGTTTACACTCCCTTATAATCTCCATTAGATCATATCATACCTCAAACTCATGAATTAGAGTAAAACCCTGGCAAATTCAATTGAACATGAACAAATGCACAAGTACCTAAATAAACATTGCCAATTATGACTTTAAAAAGTAAGGTAAGTCCCTTGAAGTGGTTAACAATCATACAAGTTGGATTTGAATGAACAACTGAAATACGATCTTCACATTGAAACCATAACTCCTAAACCATCGAGGGTACTTAGATTCTTACAATGTTACCTTCGACATTTCCACAAGGCTTTAAAAGAACAGTAATTCGCTGTCATTGTCAGTCATTATCCCGACCGTAGTGGTTAATGTAGATAAGAGGGGCAGGGACCTTTAGTTAATACATATATATTTTGTCGGCAGTAAATCTGATAAAAAGACATATAGCAGGGATTCCAATAGACGCAAGTGTATTTTGATGCAAACACATTGAATCGAAGAAAATTGACGTCCTTGCGTCACTTCTACCCAATAAAATCTTGACCAAAAGAGTCAACATAAATCCATCGTTATGACCCAGTTGTGCTACTTATTGATATCACCCCTATGTATTTAAAGACTTATTGATTGAAGAGACCTCTCGGACGTCGTTTATCCCATCTCAATTTCATTCATTTCGCTGAAATCAATCTTTAAATGGGAAAATCACAATAACATTCCTTTTCAAGTATTCCTCTTCAGAATTGGCACGTTATTGATTTTATTCCTTCGATCTTCTATAGTCATGTCATTATATTGCTCACCACCAAATATTCCTACAAATCGTATTTTTAATAACCTTAGTAGGGTAGAAAATACCTCATAACATATAGAACAGTTCACCAAAATCAGACCTCCGATTATTTTTTTAACAAGATGGCGTCCAAGATGGCCCCCAAAACTATGAAACGTGATCAATTATGATAAGTTTGTTACTATCCACTCAAATGTGATGGTTTCTGTGTGTATACTACGGTTTTGGGGAACTGAGAACACATTAAGATAATTAAAAGTTATGTAAGTCTATTAAGCAGCACAGAAATCAAACATGGCGTCGAAATAGCCATTATCACAATACGAATGACCGCAAGTGAATAACTATTGACTCAAACTTGATGACTGTTATGTCTACCGCCACTGTGGAAGTTCCGAACATGAATATAAGATCCAATGTTGCACTACAAAATCACTTTTCCAGGCAGCACATATTGTTCAAGAATTGTTACATTCTTACGGAATTGCTCTTTGTGTGTCTGAGCATACGTGTATTGTGACAATAGAGCGGTTGAATTAATGTTTTATTCTTTTTCCGTAATTAACTAATAATAAACAATATTTTAACTTTGGTTTCAAATGTATATCCCCAGTGCAACCTTGTATATGATAAATTGCAATTGTTATGTGTGAGGAATGTGATGAAGATTCCGAGAAACGCGATTTCGTTGAAACTGCTTCTAGATTAATTTACAATAATCGATATAAAGTCATAGGTTTCTAACATGACGAATCGGTATCCAAGTGGTGAGGATTTGAAGCTTAAGTCATCTATGCTTTTTCCGACTGGTCTGCAATACTGGGGCCATTATTCTTTGGGAAAACAAACACACAACGCAAAGTTGCGGCAGTTGGTCATGCCATGATACAATAAGTTCGCCCACGAGCTGTCATTGAACCATTACAAGTGGGACATGCTGTTCAAATCCATCATCTGTGTCGTCCAAAGTTCATGGTAGAAACTGCTCACGAAATTGGATTTTGTTGTTCATGCACAGACGTTATAAGATTAGAGAAAAATGCATCTGATTTTGTGGAAGCTGATGTCCTGGATAGACTTGTGTAGATGTATGTCTTTTTTGCCGCTGATTATGTTGAAACGATTGATGGGAAAGGTATTTGGGATGGATGTCATGGCCCCTTACACGTGTGCAACACGCACGAACTTTCTAATTCCACGAAAACAGACCTCAGAGCTTAACACTGGAAATTAGACGAGCATTCCTATCCTGTTGTACGGCACTGTTGTAAGGTATGCTTGCAATTATATAGTATTCGAGAATACGCCGCGATTTCTGGATTATGACGAGAGGTTCAGTATTTTGTGGAAGGTCTTTTTCAGCTTTAAGCATGCAACATTGGCGGGAAATGATGCAAATCTTGCATCAGGGAACCCAACAACCTGAGAAGTCTTCAGTCAAATTCTTGTCTAAGATCAATATGTAGTTTGGTGACAAATCGTTATTTTTTTAACATTAGACTCTGTTTGCAAGCTTGTCATGAAGAACACCCTTCTACCCAATGTAACGTTTGACCAACCCTAGCCTGGTTAGCCTGACAAGGATGTTGATCAAGCTGGATCGTAAAGGGTGTTGGCTTATGCATTTGCAGACAGTGTCTGATTGTCTGTTTGTCTTTGCTGCAGCCGGGCACTTCAATTACTTGCGATCTGCTTATTACCGACTGCAGCAAATACGAAACGTAGAGCAAACACACCCAGACGTTTATCGGAAGTTCGTTGATTCCACGCTTTTCATAAGAGCAATCAGTGCGGGGCTGGGCAAAGCAGTGATCTTGTCATTGAGCAAACATTGATGAGATATATTAAGCGCACAGGTGGTCGTACTCGCGGCAGTTGGATGACCAAGGCAATGCAAAAACGTTGGACCCTATCTGCACCTGTAACATACGAGTACAACAGTTCGATGCAGGATTTAAAATGCCTGAGCTATACTACATGTCCACAACACTAAGACTCAGCTGAGGCGTGCATCAAAATAGATGCTTCTTATCTCCAAAAACGGAGATGTCAATGTTCATGCATTTGAAGCGGTTGGAAACGAGATCATATGCGATACCATAGGAATGTCGGCTTTTACTTATAAATTCAAGGGGAAACACGCAGCAAAAACTCTTTAAAATAGCTCCTATGTGAAGTTTGCTTCTGAAGGTGCGATTTATCCTGATTTATCCTGAACTTCTGTCCCAATGTTTCGTGGTGATCATTGAGATCATTCCCTTTACGACGTTTTGGCGTTCGAACTGAGCCCTCAACCTTCAGCCCTCTTTGAAACCAAGAACATACTCCGTAAAGCAGACAGATCGCTCAGGCAATTAGAGAAAGTGCTGTCGACGCACAAAGTGAGGCTGTGATGAACTGTATTTCTGCAACACAGATTGTTTGGTACGTGATGGTGGCTGTTTGCACTATTATTTACCATTGCGGTGACTCATATAACGCATTAGACGATTAAAATGTATCCGTCACTGTGAGGCTTTTCAGGCAAGTGATGTTCGATGGCTACGAAGACGCTCCTTCTGTCAAAAAAAAATAATGGAAGAAAAAACGTGAACCATACTGTGAGTTTAACCAAACAAAAACATAATGCTCATACAAAACATTGCAATATATGTCTCGTAACAAAAACAAGACATGCGTGATTGCGCTAATCATCACGGCTCTGACTAAAAAGGGATGCATGTCGTACTGTCACACGGGGATGTAGACGTTGAAATTGTAAAAGCAACAATGGAACGGTCCCGTATTAGCGCAACAGCGTTGTAGCTCCTGAATTACTCCGAAAGGGACAATAAGACCAACTGCTTACGCTCTGATGTATACAAACAGTCGAAGGAAGTGTACAGCATTAACCTTTTGACATAATTTTTAGGAGACAAAGAGTGCAATTAGTTGCTCTTTATTCATGCTAACTCAGAATTTGATTCAACTTCAAGGATTTTCGGAATCAAAAAAGTCACACTTTTTAAATAAGTACACACCTGTTCCTATTACGAAGGCATGTGCTTGTTCATTCTTCCTTTTAGACAAGTCTCAAGATNAATTAATATAAGTACATTTTTATTTTTCTACGTGTCATTAAAACATAAAACAATTCAAACCAAAGTTACAATACAATACAAGTAATACGAATGGAGTAACAATTACAAAAAATATTTTTAAATATGCTTATCCTTTAACTTGGGATTACAATATTGAAAGAAACATTAATTTTTTGCATCAATTTATATTTTTAATTTAATTTAGCATATTCAGTGTATTCATTTTCATGGCATCCTTCACACGTTAGTAACATACTGATCACAACAAGTCTATTTTTGAAGCAGAGAATTAACTTAAATTACTTAAATTTGTTGTAAGATATTTGATAAGACATGCTCCTGTTACTAAAGGCTTAAGTTTACACATTAAAAGGAAAAAAATAAACAATGCCATCTTACGTCAATGTATTTCATGATATCTGTGAAGATCTTTTCCTCTGGGATTCTGATGTGTGGGTCAGCATCTTCGGGGTGAGAGCACGCATGTACAATGCCATTCATATCAAGATAGAAGTTGTCAAACTCTGGAATCTGAAACAATAGATCAGACATTTGTTAAGGTAAAAAAGTATACGTTCAATGGTAATTAGTAATGTGTATGTGTTCTAACACGAATACAACCATTTTCTGCTGCAAAGATGGTTAGATAAATAATTTCCAAAATCATGAGCCACCATTATAAGAATATAGAGGATACTTAGATTTTTACAATGTTACCTTCGACATTTCCACAAGGCTTTAAAAGAACAGTAATTCGCTGTCATTATCAGTCATTATCCCGACCGTAGTGGTTAATGTAGATAAGAGGGGCATGGACCTTTAGTTAATACATGTATTTTGTCGGCAGTAAATCTGATAAAAAGACATATAGCAGGGATTCCAATAGACGCAAGTGTATTTTGATGCAAACACATTGAATCGAAGAAAATTGACGTCCTTGCGTCATTTCTTCCCAATAAAATCTTGACCAAAAGAGTCAACATTAATCCATCGTAATGGCCCAGTTATGCTACTTATTGATATCACCCCTATGTATTTAAAAACTTCTTGATTGAAGAGACCTCTCGGACGTCGTTTATCCCATCTCAATTTCATTCATGTCACTGAAATCAGTCTTTAAATGGGAAAATCACAATAACATTCCTTTTCAAGTATTCCTCTTCAGTATTGGCACGCTATTGATCTTATTCCTTCGATCTTCTATAGTCATGTCATTATATGGCAAATACCCTACTCACCACCAAAAATTCCTACAAATCGTATTTTAAATAATCTTAGTAGGGTAAAAAAAACTTCATAACATATAGAACAGTTCACCAAAATACGACCCCCGATTATTTATTTTTTTACTAGATGGCGTCCAAGATGGCCCCCTTAACTATGATACGTGATCAATTATGATAAGTTTGTTACTATCCACTCAAATGTGATGATTTCTGTGCGTATACTACGGTTTCGGGGAACTGAGAACACATTAAGATAATTAAAAGTTATGTAAGTCTATTAAGCAGCACAGAAATCAAACATGGCGTCCAAATAGCCATTAACACAATACGAATGACCGCAAATGAATAACTATTGACTCAAACTTGATGACTGTTATGGCTACCGCCACTGTGGAAGTTCCGAACATGAATATAGGATCCAATGTTGCACTACAAAATCACTTTTCCAGACAGCACATATTGTTCAAGAATTGTTACATTCTTACGGAATTGCTCTTTGTGTGTCTGAGCATACGTGAATCGTGACAATAGAGCGGTTGAATTAATGTTTTATTCTTTTTCCGTAATTAAATAAAAAACAATCTTTTAACTTTGGTTTCAAATGTATATCCCCAGTGTAACCTTGTATATTATATATTGCAATTGTTATGTGTGAGGAATGTGATGAAGATTCCGAGAAACGCGATTTCATTGAAACTGCTTCTAGATTAATTAACAATAATCGATGTAAAGTCATAGGTTTCTAACATGACGAATCGGTATCCAAGTAGTAAGGATTTGAAGCTTAAGTCATCTATGCTTTTTTCCGACTGGTCTGCAATACTGGGGACATTATTCTTTGGGAAAACAAACACAAAACGCAAGGTTGCGGCATTTGGTCATGCCATGATACAAGAAGTTCGCCCACGAGCTGCCATTGAACCATTACAAGTGGGACAAATCCATCATCTGTGTCGTTCGAAGTTCATGGTAGATACTGTTCACGAAATTGGATTTTGTTGTTCATGCACAGACGTTATAAGATAAGAGGAAAATGCATCTGATTTTGTGGAAGCTGATGTCCTGGATAGACTTGTGTAGATGTATGTCCTCTTTGCCGCTGATTATGTTGAAACGATTGATGGGAAAGGTATTTGGGATGGGTGTCATGGCCCCTTTCACGTCTGCAACACGCACGAACCTTCTAATTCCACGAAAACAGACCTCAGAGCTTAACACTGGAAATTAGACGAGCATTCCTATCCTGTTGTACCGGTCTGCAAGGCATGCTTGCAATGATGTAGTATTCGAGAATACGCCGCGATTTCTGGATTATGACGAGAGGTTTGTGGAAGGTCTTTTTCAGCTTTAAGCATGCAACATTGGCGGGAAATGATGCAACAACCTGAGCAGTTTACAGTCAAATTCTTGTCTAAGATGATCAATATGTAGTTTGGTGACAAATCGTTATTTTTTTAACATTAGACTCTGTTTGCAACCTCGTCATGAAGAACACCCTTCTCACCATTGTAACGTTTGACCAACCCTTTTATTGGAACGTTGTCAAAATAATCGATATTGATGCGCTACAAAGTAGTTGCATGAAAAACTTTGTTCTGGTGTTGGTGCGTTTAATTACTCTTATGCTTTGCTGTGCTGGGGACCATATGCTGTTTCATGAAAGAACCCGGTTTACAAATTATATGTGAGACTGTATGTCGGGAAAATGCAATAGTGCACCTTATGACAGGGAAAACGGCCCAGATGGCTAAGAAGGGCGATCTTATTGTTGACTACACAGCCAGCTTATAGCTAAAATGGTCCAACAAATGTAAAAGATTTAGATACTGATGTATCATGCGAGACGAAGCTAGCAGATGCTACATGTTCTGATAGTTTGAGACGGTTACAGAGACAAAGAAGCATGAACTTGACAAGCAATCAAAAGCAAGCCAATTGTGACTGAATTAGCACAGTATGGTTAGCCTGACAAGGATGTTGATCAAGCTGGATTGTACAGGGTGTTGGCTTATGCATTTGCAGACAGTGTCTGATTGTCTGTCTGCCTTTGCTGCAGCCGGGCACTTCAATTACTTGCGATCTTCTTATTACCGACTGCAGCAAATTCGAAAGGTAGAGCAAACACACCCAGACGTTTATCGGAAGTTCGTTGATGCCACGCTTTTCATAAGAGCAATCAGTGCTGGGCTGGGCAAAGCAGTGATCTTGTCATTGAGCAAACATTGATGAGATATATTAAGCGCACAGGTGGTCGTTCTCGTGGCAGTTGGATGACCAAGGCAATACAAAAAAGTTGGACCCTATCTGCACCTGTAACATACGAGAACAACAGTTCGATGCATGATTTCAAATGCCTGAGCTATACTACATGTCCACAACACTAAGACTCAGGCGTGCATCACAATAGATGCTTCTTATCTCGAAAAATGGGGATATCAATGTTCATGCATTTGAAGCGGTTGGAAACGAGATCATATGAGATAACATAGGAATGGAAGCTTTTACATATAAATTCAAGAAAAAGACACAGCAAAAACTCTTTAAAATAGCTCCTATGTGAAGGTTGCTTCTGACCGTGCGATTTATCCTGAACTTCTGTCCCAATGTTTCGTGGTGATCATTGAGATCATTCCCTTGACGACGTATTGGCGTTCGAACTGAGCCCTCAACCTTCAGCCCTCTTTGAAACCAAGAACATACTCCGTAAAGCAGACAAGCCTCAGATCGCTCAGGCAATTAGAGATAGTGCTGTCGACGCATAAAGTGAGGCTGTGATGAACTGTATTTCTACAACACAGATTGTTTTGTACTTGATGGTGGCTGTTTGCACTATTATTTACCATTGCGGTGACTCATATAACGCATTAGACGATTGAATTGCATTCGTCACTGTGAGGCTTTACAGGCAAGCGATGGTGATATTCGATGGCTACGAAGACGATCCTTCTGTCAAACAAAACACACAAAGGAAGAAAAAACGTGAACCATACTGTGAATTTCACCAAACAAAAACATAATGCTCATGCAAAACGTTGTAATTTGTGTCTCGTGACAAAAACAAGACATGCGTGATTGCGCTAATCATCACGGCTCTGACTCAAAAGGGATGTATGTCGTACTGTCACACGGGGATGTAGACGTTGAAATTGTAAAAGCAACAATGGAACGGTCCCGTCAGAGCACCACAGCGTTGGTGCTCCTGAATTACTCCGAAAGGGACAATAAGACCATCTGCTTCCGCTCTGATGTATACAAACAGTCGAAGGAACACAGAGTGTACAGCATTAACCTTTTGACATAATTTTAAGGAGACAAAGAGTGCAATTAGTTGCTCTTTATTCATGATAAGTCAGAATTTGATTCAACTTCAAGGACTTTCGGAATCATAAAAAAGTCAGACTTTTTAAAAAAGTACACACCTGTTCCTAATATGAAGGCATGTGCTTGTTCATTCTTCCTTTTAGACAAGTCTCAAGATGACATATCAGATATTGGCAAATACTTGTTGTTGGATTTGTATATTGTCAAATCCATTAGTCTCTTCTGAGCAAAATCCCCCTACATCAAACGCACCAGAATTCCACACCCAACGCGTATACTATCAAATCATGGTATCGATGGGGATGGGGATGGCAAACAATATGAACTCGACTGAATGGGTTGGACACAGGACGACGATCAATCAATTCCAATCAAGACCCAAAACAATTCTGTATTTGTAGAAATATTGATAATCACACATGGTTACGGTTCTGTAGGATGTTCATCATCTCGATGCAGCTGCAGACGCTCTGGAATCCCCTGCACTGCTGTATGTGGAGCTTGCCAAACTAACAAATGTGGCAATCTAAACAATACAGAAGAGGTCGTTGCTGAAGAGGAGAACGACATTCATAATTTAACTCTCTTGGTGATATCAAATATTCTGTCCATGTGTTCATTTTCCCCCAGAATATGGCGGTTGATATGATAATCATCATGTTTGAGTTAAACGTTATGGACTTGTGGTCCTTCCTATTGTGTCGGTGAACATTTTTGAAGAATGCTCCCCCCCCNTTTATGTTTGCAAATACTAAAGAAATAAGGCTGGTTTGCTTTTTAAACCAGCGGTTTATATGACACACTTTTTACCCTGTATAATTGATGTCATTGATATTTCTTAAATTTAACAGAACTGAGCCAACAGTCATCTAAGAACAGAGAAATAATTTGAATGAACATTGTGCTCAAAATAATGATTATATTGTTTCTTTATTCTTATATTTTGATAGAACAAAAAAGGTTTAATGATTTAGTAATTTAAGTTAATTACATGTAAGCATTAACAATATTTTGAGCGTCTGCGGAAAATTGGTGAAAAATTGAGAGCAAAACTATAACAACCCCCCCCCCCTCGGAAATTTAAATTATCAGCAATCTATATTTTTTTTAAATATAATTTAAAGACTGACCATGTGAAATAGTTGTCATATAGTATGTCATCGTGTGCTAAAAATTATCATGTACGAGCTCATAATCAAACAGTAAGCAAACATAATATTAGGTTACATAAACTAGCGGATAACCAACACAGGTAGCTAGAAGATACATAAGAACTTACTCTAAATACGTTGTTTAAAGGAAGGCTAGATCTTTGTAAAGAATTAAAAATGAAATGTGGCGTGTTCTGAGAAAACTGGGCAAAATGCTTGTGCGTAAAGTGTCATCCCAGATTAGCCTGTGCAGTCCGCACAGGCTAATCCGGGACGACACTTTCCGCCTAAACTGGATTTTCGCATCAGCAATACGTAATTTAAAATTTTAATTAAAATAGTATTTTTTTTATAATCGATCAGTTAACCGGATGAAAGTGTTATTTGTTAATAGATAAATTTAACAAATGTACCAGGTTAATTAAATATTTTGTATCAAATCAAGCCTTACAAAATTTGATATTTATAAAATGGCGTTTAATATCACCAGAAATACGTAATTAACGTAAAAATTTGAATTAAAATAGTACATAATTTCTAATGAATCAGTTAACCGGATGAAAGTGTTATTTGTTAAAAGATGTACTCATACATTTGAGCATATTTACCAGGTCAACTAAATATTGTGTGTCAACATACACAATGCATATTCCAGAAGGGTAACTAAATCTGGCTCCATCCGCAATATATCACCAAAGGACGGATATGTAAAATACAACTACAAACACAATATTTCCAAAGTAATAAGACAATTGTCTGATTATAAACCGTAAGAAAAAGATTGAATTTAACTTCAACAACTGTGTGCACATGAGGTACAACTGGTACCTCAATGTGTCAAAGAAGTAAACAACCTGGTTGCCATACCTACGTCGATGCTACCAATACCATCAGTGCTTCAAAAATAATAAAATGTTTTCTATTGTAAAATCAACTCCGACCTCGAAGAT
>VMBQ01003268.1:0-50658 GCA_007657795.1 Dreissena rostriformis
ACTCGAAATTTCGAGCGGGCGAGTGGATTTGTCGAACCCTGTGGGGTTATTATTGAGGCGATTCAATTTGTCAAATAGGTGTGGTATAATAACGATATTTTAATTTAAAACATTAACTCATTGTACCTACCGAAATTGAATAATATAACAAGCAATATCTAATTAACTTATAGAATTAATTTAACCAAAAATGCACCAACTTTCTTTAACATAAATTGGGTCGACAAACCTCTCAAAATTGTATCGCATTTTGTATTAGGGTTCCTATTTTTGAAAACAAAACCTGGCTTGTTTCCGGTTTTACAACCCTTTGGTGTCAGCCCAACATTTGTGTTCAACACCAAAAGTACTTTACCGTAGGAATGCAATTAGATGTAAACCAGACTTAGGTATTAACGCCTTGCTTAGTGTTTCATGTTTGTTGATAGTGATCATAAACTAAAAATGGATACGAGCGGTACTTAATCCCTTTCCTCAACATCTTCATGTTTAATCCTTATCCTAATCCCCCTGACCATAATCACAATCATCCTCAAAACATAACTATCATCAACAACAACTTAAAGCACCACCCCATTAGCTTTTTCATTATCATCATCAACAACAACATAATAACAGCTGCGCTATCATCGTCATTGTCTTCGTCATCAATATATAATCGTCGTGACCATCTTAACCGTCATCATATAATTATCCTATTATCAACAGTATCATCTTATAACACAATGTATATAAGTCATCATTATGAGAGTATTAATCTCGTGTTTCGAAGCAATAATTTAGTAACCAGACATACTTGTTCGTGAAATTTCAATATAAAAGCGAATGGGTATTGACCGATGATTGCAATATTGATAATCTTGAAAATGAGAAAAACGCCGCTGAATATGCTGATGTTAATTATGACGGTGATGACGGTGACGAAATGATATGACGATGGTGAATTTGATGATGCCAGTAATAATGATGATGGTGATTTCGATTAAAACAATGATGTCGAATTATGACAACGACGATGATTCCCTTAGCAATCAGCAGTAAAACACTTAGTTGATGGTACACACTTGTACGTTTGTGCCAACAAAATAAATTGGAACTTATAATGCCTTAAATTAAAATTAAAACAATTTACTTAGATTTTTAAAAAAAATATTCTATGTATATCTAGCAAATAATTGTTGCAATCTTAATGCAAAACTCCAAACCCATCAAGAACTCACGTTTTGCTCACTGTTGTATTAGCGATATAAACCAGTCAGATCAACATTAAATTAAATGTGTCTGTCATGTGTTATCCATATTCATATAACAAATCGAGCGGAACTAAATAATCTTTAAAACGTTTATTTCTGAGCAATAATTGAGAATATTTTCGCAAACTTTTGTTGAATTTGTGAGTAGACAATAAGTTGATCCGGTACGCTACTTCCATCCCCTTTTATTCCGATAATTTGCCCAAACACTACAGTATCCTCGGGGGTAGGAAGTATCCAGGCCAGGGGCATACCCTGCTCGTTTTCTGGGGTGTCAACGCCGACGACGTAATTCGCGGGAGTTTCGCGCGTAACGTCAACGCCGTGACTGGACAGCAGACGTTTAAATGCTTCCGTCGACTGTGGAACGTTAATGCCAAACAACAGAAAATCTTCGTCAACACCGCGCCCTCGAGCTGCGGTGATTTTAGAAGTGATCGTAAAGTTTGTCTTTAAAAGCGCCGGTATGTCTAGTATGTGAGCTACGACTCCAGATTTCATGTCGATGGCTAGCAGACGGCCATCGGGGGCCGAGGCCCATAGCTGGGCGACTGCGTTACTCGGACTTCCGTCGTACATAAGCATATTTTGCGCGCTGAGTTGGACTTGAAACACCATCGACCCTTCTCGCCCCGTATCTTTAATCGCAAACAAACGATCTCCCCCAAATGACCTTGACCCCGCTAGCATCGGAGGAGGCAAAGCCACGTAAATGGCTTCCGCCGCGGTGTTACAAAGAATGGACGGCTTAAGTAAGGACGGGTCGCGGAGTTTTGCGGTCAGTCTCTGGCCATAGGATTCCGAACTGAATCGGAGTGAAGAAGACGGCACGCCGTAAGTCGGAGTTTCTGTCTCGAAGTTCACGTGCCAGATAATCTTCATTCCCTCGGCGAGAGACGTGGAGACGTCGATGACGTACAGACGCTGGAGTCCGAGAACACTGACGTCATTCTGCAAGGATAGACGGCAACGGGAATAACACTCGGGAGTAGAAACATTATTCGATTAAAACGACTTCGCTCAACGTTAACAGACGTAAGATCTGAGAACTCGAATATATGTACAATAATTACACGTAATGATAAAATATTGACATATAGAATTACATTTACAAGTACATTTTATGGACAGTTTTTGTTTGCATAAAATGTGGAAAGCTTTGGGTTTTTTCTGGAGAGTTAAGAAACAGATTTATCTCATTTAACGCATTGTTTGTTGATCAACAATGTGATTTACTGTACACAGCGCAGCACTGAAAGTCTCAATATTTCAAAATAGGATGGACGAGTAAAGTAAGAATACGATTTTTTTCTTTACAGTATATTTTTTCCATAACTCACCGACCTGTTGTTCGTCTGGTGCAAACTCCGTCAGAACATAAATCCGGTTTTTACTGGTTACCGCGGGTGCGACCNCTAACGTATTGTTTATTAAACAACAATGTGATTTACTGTAAACAGCGCCTGCGATCAATATCTTAAAATTATGGGGTATTATAGCTAATATGCATAGCTACACCCATGGTTTAAAGTTTGTGCATCAGTCACAGCACTGAAAGTCTCAATATTTCAAAAAAGGATGGACGAGTATAGTAAGAATACTTTTTTTCCATGACAGTATATTTCTTCCATAACTCACCGACCTGTTGTTCGTCTGGTGCGAACTCCGTCAGAACATAAATCCGGTTNCCTCAGCACTGGGTCGCGCCATTGCACTCTTCCCGAGCCTAGGTCTAGTGCCATGTAACCACTGAGGAATTGAAATGAGTTGCGGTATAAATTCACAGTAGAAGTTGTATATTAACAGGCACTGGTGTATCATTTCAAGCTGATCTGTTAATTTATCAACTGTAATTATAACATATACTGATGCTCAATCTCAATTAACAACGGTTGTTAATTTAGAGTTTTGTTTTGTCGTTTCCAACAATATTTCAGTCATATCATGGTGGTCAGTTATCCAACTCGCACTTTTCTGGGTTCGCTGGTTTACCAGTACTAAGTGCAAATATTTGTGCCAGTAATTGACAATTGCCCTACATAAATCAGAGGTACAGGGCAACTGGCCGTAGTAAAAAAACGTCGAGGTACCAGATCCTGATGAATTTGGTCAATCATGGAGTACGTGTTGTGACTTCAATCTCTTACAATTATTGTTTTATTTAGAATTATAAAAATCATAAAAAATTTACAAAACTTATATGTATAATTATAATGTGTACTTATATATTATGAGGACAGTTAAATAAAGCAGTCATCATAAACGATCAGAAATACTACCGAAATTGTTTTAATAAAAAGAANATATGTATAATTATAATGTGTACTTATATATGAGGACAGTATAAAGCAGTCATCATAAACGATCAGAAATACTATCGAAATTGTTTTAATAAAAAGAAAATACGACAAGCATTTCTTATTTAAAATCAGTAAGTTTTGGTTAACTACATCATTTCAAACGTCTAGAAAACAATTCAAGGTCACGGATTGTACCAAACAGTGAACCATACCATGTCATGCAACTACTCACGTGTAATTGGGTCCTGGTCCGTTAGACTGGCACACCAGGCTGGCACCGTTACCTGCACATCCACCGAAATCTGCAGCAAGAATTTTAAAGCATCGGCGATGTTTGGAATCTGACAGGCGCATCGCGAGTTATACATATTTTTTCGCGTGGGCCAATAGCTTAAGGGGACGTTTGGCGCTGAAACCGGGTACTGACTGCCTTTACGTCATTTTCTCGATTAATGCCGCCCGGCGATCTGACGGTGCCCACCCGAGGTAATTTTTTTTCATCACTGACCCCGAACAAAATATCATTAGCTTTAAGGTATTCGTAAAACTTGTAGGGACGCCGTCCGTTTGGCCAAATATTCAGCTGCAATTTTAACTGCTGCTTTACCGTCACCGTCCGATGTTGGTCTAAACAGTTGCGTGAGACTGGGGATTAACGAAGAAAACGCTGCATACACCGAGCATAATGTCCTATAGATCTTCATGTGAGCAAATACCTCGCTGTCACCTTTCCCTGTACCACCGCCCTGATCGTCTGTGTCAGGGAAAACTGACTTAATTCGTGTGCGTAAAATGTCGTCCCAGATTAGCCTGTGCAGTCTGCACAAACTAATCAGGGACGATTCTTTCCGTTTTTATGGTATATTTCGTTTTAAGGAAGTCTCTTCTTAGCGAAAATCCAGTTTATGTGGAATGTGTCGTTTTCTCAGAACGCAGTCTGCACAGACTAATCAGGGACGATTCTTTCCGTTTTTATGGTATATTTCGTTTTAAGGAAGTCTCTTCTTAGCGAAAATCCAGTTTATGTGGAATGTGTCGTTTTCTCAGAACGCAGTCTGCACAGACTAATCAGGGACGATTCTTTCCGTTTTTATGGTATATTTCGTTTTAAGGAAGTCTCTTCTTAGCGAAAATCCAGTTTATGTGGAATGTGTCGTTTTCTCAGAACGCAGTCTGCACAGACTAATCAGGGACGATTCTTTCCGTTTTTATGGTATATTTCGTTTTAAGGAAGTCTCTTCTTAGCGAAAATCCAGTTTATGTGGAATGTGTCGTTTTCTCAGAACGCAGTCTGCACAGACTAATCAGGGACGATTCTTTCCGTTTTTATGGTATATTTCGTTTTAAGGAAGTCTCTTCTTAGCGAAAATCCAGTTTATGTGGAATGTGTCGTTTTCTCAGAACGCAGTCTGCACAGACTAATCAGGGACGATTCTTTCCGTTTTTATGGTATATTTCGTTTTAAGGAAGTCTCTTCTTAGCGAAAATCCAGTTTATGTGGAATGTGTCGTTTTCTCAGAACGCAGTCTGCACAGACTAATCAGGGACGATTCTTTCCGTTTTTATGGTATATTTCGTTTTAAGGAAGTCTCTTCTTAGCGAAAATCCAGTTTATGTGGAATGTGTCGTTTTCTCAGAACGCAGTCTGCACAGACTAATCAGGGACGATTCTTTCCGTTTTTATGGTATATTTCGTTTTAAGGAAGTCTCTTCTTAGCGAAAATCCAGTTTATGTGGAATGTGTCGTTTTCTCAGAACGCAGTCTGCACAGACTAATCAGGGACGATTCTTTCCGTTTTTATGGTATATTTCGTTTTAAGGAAGTCTCTTCTTAGCGAAAATCCAGTTTATGTGGAATGTGTCGTTTTCTCAGAACGCAGTCTGCACAGACTAATCAGGGACGATTCTTTCCGTTTTTATGGTATATTTCGTTTTAAGGAAGTCTCTTCTTAGCGAAAATCCAGTTTATGTGGAATGTGTCGTTTTCTCAGAACGCAGTCTGCACAGACTAATCAGGGACGATTCTTTCCGTTTTTATGGTATATTTCGTTTTAAGGAAGTCTCTTCTTAGCGAAAATCCAGTTTATGTGGAATGTGTCGTTTTCTCAGAACGCAGTCTGCACAGACTAATCAGGGACGATTCTTTCCGTTTTTATGGTATATTTCGTTTTAAGGAAGTCTCTTCTTAGCGAAAATCCAGTTTATGTGGAATGTGTCGTTTTCTCAGAACGCAGTCTGCACAGACTAATCAGGGACGATTCTTTCCGTTTTTATGGTATATTTCGTTTTAAGGAAGTCTCTTCTTAGCGAAAATCCAGTTTATGTGGAATGTGTCGTTTTCTCAGAACGCAGTCTGCACAGACTAATCAGGGACGATTCTTTCCGTTTTTATGGTATATTTCGTTTTAAGGAAGTCTCTTCTTAGCGAAAATCCAGTTTATGTGGAATGTGTCGTTTTCTCAGAACGCAGTCTGCACAGACTAATCAGGGACGATTCTTTCCGTTTTTATGGTATATTTCGTTTTAAGGAAGTCTCTTCTTAGCGAAAATCCAGTTTATGTGGAATGTGTCGTTTTCTCAGAACGCAGTCTGCACAGACTAATCAGGGACGATTCTTTCCGTTTTTATGGTATATTTCGTTTTAAGGAAGTCTCTTCTTAGCGAAAATCCAGTTTATGTGGAATGTGTCGTTTTCTCAGAACGCAGTCTGCACAGACTAATCAGGGACGATTCTTTCCGTTTTTATGGTATATTTCGTTTTAAGGAAGTCTCTTCTTAGCGAAAATCCAGTTTATGTGGAATGTGTCGTTTTCTCAGAACGCAGTCTGCACAGACTAATCAGGGACGATTCTTTCCGTTTTTATGGTATATTTCGTTTTAAGGAAGTCTCTTCTTAGCGAAAATCCAGTTTATGTGGAATGTGTCGTTTTCTCAGAACGCAGTCTGCACAGACTAATCAGGGACGATTCTTTCCGTTTTTATGGTATATTTCGTTTTAAGGAAGTCTCTTCTTAGCGAAAATCCAGTTTATGTGGAATGTGTCGTTTTCTCAGAACGCAGTCTGCACAGACTAATCAGGGACGATTCTTTCCGTTTTTATGGTATATTTCGTTTTAAGGAAGTCTCTTCTTAGCGAAAATCCAGTTTATGTGGAATGTGTCGTTTTCTCAGAACGCAGTCTGCACAGACTAATCAGGGACGATTCTTTCCGTTTTTATGGTATATTTCGTTTTAAGGAAGTCTCTTCTTAGCGAAAATCCAGTTTATGTGGAATGTGTCGTTTTCTCAGAACGCAGTCTGCACAGACTAATCAGGGACGATTCTTTCCGTTTTTATGGTATATTTCGTTTTAAGGAAGTCTCTTCTTAGCGAAAATCCAGTTTATGTGGAATGTGTCGTTTTCTCAGAACGCAGTCTGCACAGACTAATCAGGGACGATTCTTTCCGTTTTTATGGTATATTTCGTTTTAAGGAAGTCTCTTCTTAGCGAAAATCCAGTTTATGTGGAATGTGTCGTTTTCTCAGAACGCAGTCTGCACAGACTAATCAGGGACGATTCTTTCCGTTTTTATGGTATATTTCGTTTTAAGGAAGTCTCTTCTTAGCGAAAATCCAGTTTATGTGGAATGTGTCGTTTTCTCAGAACGCAGTCTGCACAGACTAATCAGGGACGATTCTTTCCGTTTTTATGGTATATTTCGTTTTAAGGAAGTCTCTTCTTAGCGAAAATCCAGTTTATGTGGAATGTGTCGTTTTCTCAGAACGCAGTCTGCACAGACTAATCAGGGACGATTCTTTCCGTTTTTATGGTATATTTCGTTTTAAGGAAGTCTCTTCTTAGCGAAAATCCAGTTTATGTGGAATGTGTCGTTTTCTCAGAACGCAGTCTGCACAGACTAATCAGGGACGATTCTTTCCGTTTTTATGGTATATTTCGTTTTAAGGAAGTCTCTTCTTAGCGAAAATCCAGTTTATGTGGAATGTGTCGTTTTCTCAGAACGCAGTCTGCACAGACTAATCAGGGACGATTCTTTCCGTTTTTATGGTATATTTCGTTTTAAGGAAGTCTCTTCTTAGCGAAAATCCAGTTTATGTGGAATGTGTCGTTTTCTCAGAACGCAGTCTGCACAGACTAATCAGGGACGATTCTTTCCGTTTTTATGGTATATTTCGTTTTAAGGAAGTCTCTTCTTAGCGAAAATCCAGTTTATGTGGAATGTGTCGTTTTCTCAGAACGCAGTCTGCACAGACTAATCAGGGACGATTCTTTCCGTTTTTATGGTATATTTCGTTTTAAGGAAGTCTCTTCTTAGCGAAAATCCAGTTTATGTGGAATGTGTCGTTTTCTCAGAACGCAGTCTGCACAGACTAATCAGGGACGATTCTTTCCGTTTTTATGGTATATTTCGTTTTAAGGAAGTCTCTTCTTAGCGAAAATCCAGTTTATGTGGAATGTGTCGTTTTCTCAGAACGCAGTCTGCACAGACTAATCAGGGACGATTCTTTCCGTTTTTATGGTATATTTCGTTTTAAGGAAGTCTCTTCTTAGCGAAAATCCAGTTTATGTGGAATGTGTCGTTTTCTCAGAACGCAGTCTGCACAGACTAATCAGGGACGATTCTTTCCGTTTTTATGGTATATTTCGTTTTAAGGAAGTCTCTTCTTAGCGAAAATCCAGTTTATGTGGAATGTGTCGTTTTCTCAGAACGCAGTCTGCACAGACTAATCAGGGACGATTCTTTCCGTTTTTATGGTATATTTCGTTTTAAGGAAGTCTCTTCTTAGCGAAAATCCAGTTTATGTGGAATGTGTCGTTTTCTCAGAACGCAGTCTGCACAGACTAATCAGGGACGATTCTTTCCGTTTTTATGGTATATTTCGTTTTAAGGAAGTCTCTTCTTAGCGAAAATCCAGTTTATGTGGAATGTGTCGTTTTCTCAGAACGCAGTCTGCACAGACTAATCAGGGACGATTCTTTCCGTTTTTATGGTATATTTCGTTTTAAGGAAGTCTCTTCTTAGCGAAAATCCAGTTTATGTGGAATGTGTCGTTTTCTCAGAACGCAGTCTGCACAGACTAATCAGGGACGATTCTTTCCGTTTTTATGGTATATTTCGTTTTAAGGAAGTCTCTTCTTAGCGAAAATCCAGTTTATGTGGAATGTGTCGTTTTCTCAGAACGCAGTCTGCACAGACTAATCAGGGACGATTCTTTCCGTTTTTATGGTATATTTCGTTTTAAGGAAGTCTCTTCTTAGCGAAAATCCAGTTTATGTGGAATGTGTCGTTTTCTCAGAACGCAGTCTGCACAGACTAATCAGGGACGATTCTTTCCGTTTTTATGGTATATTTCGTTTTAAGGAAGTCTCTTCTTAGCGAAAATCCAGTTTATGTGGAATGTGTCGTTTTCTCAGAACGCAGTCTGCACAGACTAATCAGGGACGATTCTTTCCGTTTTTATGGTATATTTCGTTTTAAGGAAGTCTCTTCTTAGCGAAAATCCAGTTTATGTGGAATGTGTCGTTTTCTCAGAACGCAGTCTGCACAGACTAATCAGGGACGATTCTTTCCGTTTTTATGGTATATTTCGTTTTAAGGAAGTCTCTTCTTAGCGAAAATCCAGTTTATGTGGAATGTGTCGTTTTCTCAGAACGCAGTCTGCACAGACTAATCAGGGACGATTCTTTCCGTTTTTATGGTATATTTCGTTTTAAGGAAGTCTCTTCTTAGCGAAAATCCAGTTTATGTGGAATGTGTCGTTTTCTCAGAACGCAGTCTGCACAGACTAATCAGGGACGATTCTTTCCGTTTTTATGGTATATTTCGTTTTAAGGAAGTCTCTTCTTAGCGAAAATCCAGTTTATGTGGAATGTGTCGTTTTCTCAGAACGCAGTCTGCACAGACTAATCAGGGACGATTCTTTCCGTTTTTATGGTATATTTCGTTTTAAGGAAGTCTCTTCTTAGCGAAAATCCAGTTTATGTGGAATGTGTCGTTTTCTCAGAACGCAGTCTGCACAGACTAATCAGGGACGATTCTTTCCGTTTTTATGGTATATTTCGTTTTAAGGAAGTCTCTTCTTAGCGAAAATCCAGTTTATGTGGAATGTGTCGTTTTCTCAGAACGCAGTCTGCACAGACTAATCAGGGACGATTCTTTCCGTTTTTATGGTATATTTCGTTTTAAGGAAGTCTCTTCTTAGCGAAAATCCAGTTTATGTGGAATGTGTCGTTTTCTCAGAACGCAGTCTGCACAGACTAATCAGGGACGATTCTTTCCGTTTTTATGGTATATTTCGTTTTAAGGAAGTCTCTTCTTAGCGAAAATCCAGTTTATGTGGAATGTGTCGTTTTCTCAGAACGCAGTCTGCACAGACTAATCAGGGACGATTCTTTCCGTTTTTATGGTATATTTCGTTTTAAGGAAGTCTCTTCTTAGCGAAAATCCAGTTTATGTGGAATGTGTCGTTTTCTCAGAACGCAGTCTGCACAGACTAATCAGGGACGATTCTTTCCGTTTTTATGGTATATTTCGTTTTAAGGAAGTCTCTTCTTAGCGAAAATCCAGTTTATGTGGAATGTGTCGTTTTCTCAGAACGCAGTCTGCACAGACTAATCAGGGACGATTCTTTCCGTTTTTATGGTATATTTCGTTTTAAGGAAGTCTCTTCTTAGCGAAAATCCAGTTTATGTGGAATGTGTCGTTTTCTCAGAACGCAGTCTGCACAGACTAATCAGGGACGATTCTTTCCGTTTTTATGGTATATTTCGTTTTAAGGAAGTCTCTTCTTAGCGAAAATCCAGTTTATGTGGAATGTGTCGTTTTCTCAGAACGCAGTCTGCACAGACTAATCAGGGACGATTCTTTCCGTTTTTATGGTATATTTCGTTTTAAGGAAGTCTCTTCTTAGCGAAAATCCAGTTTATGTGGAATGTGTCGTTTTCTCAGAACGCAGTCTGCACAGACTAATCAGGGACGATTCTTTCCGTTTTTATGGTATATTTCGTTTTAAGGAAGTCTCTTCTTAGCGAAAATCCAGTTTATGTGGAATGTGTCGTTTTCTCAGAACGCAGTCTGCACAGACTAATCAGGGACGATTCTTTCCGTTTTTATGGTATATTTCGTTTTAAGGAAGTCTCTTCTTAGCGAAAATCCAGTTTATGTGGAATGTGTCGTTTTCTCAGAACGCAGTCTGCACAGACTAATCAGGGACGATTCTTTCCGTTTTTATGGTATATTTCGTTTTAAGGAAGTCTCTTCTTAGCGAAAATCCAGTTTATGTGGAATGTGTCGTTTTCTCAGAACGCAGTCTGCACAGACTAATCAGGGACGATTCTTTCCGTTTTTATGGTATATTTCGTTTTAAGGAAGTCTCTTCTTAGCGAAAATCCAGTTTATGTGGAATGTGTCGTTTTCTCAGAACGCAGTCTGCACAGACTAATCAGGGACGATTCTTTCCGTTTTTATGGTATATTTCGTTTTAAGGAAGTCTCTTCTTAGCGAAAATCCAGTTTATGTGGAATGTGTCGTTTTCTCAGAACGCAGTCTGCACAGACTAATCAGGGACGATTCTTTCCGTTTTTATGGTATATTTCGTTTTAAGGAAGTCTCTTCTTAGCGAAAATCCAGTTTATGTGGAATGTGTCGTTTTCTCAGAACGCAGTCTGCACAGACTAATCAGGGACGATTCTTTCCGTTTTTATGGTATATTTCGTTTTAAGGAAGTCTCTTCTTAGCGAAAATCCAGTTTATGTGGAATGTGTCGTTTTCTCAGAACGCAGTCTGCACAGACTAATCAGGGACGATTCTTTCCGTTTTTATGGTATATTTCGTTTTAAGGAAGTCTCTTCTTANCAAAATTCCATTTTGTTTCTGCTTTCTGATACGTTTATTCAATTTTTTTCTCTGTATTCAAGACTAGTCGCTTCGTTTTCCAAGATGGTTTATTAATGATTACGAATTTACGATTATCGCGAATTTCTGATCGGAAAAGATTTTTTTTTTATATGAATTGCAGTCTGTCCAAACTTCTATTGATAAAATTTGAGACGATTCAGAAACTTCATTGATTGAAATTTAAAAAGTTTCTGTGTGAACATTTGGTGAAAACTAAACAATTATTTGCAAAACCTTGGTAAAAATTTAATCTTAAAGAATAATTTTAAGTGTATAAGTCTTTGTATAAAACATATAGAAAATGTCGCCAAGTTTTCACAAGCTGTGCGACATTGTCTAACCTTTTATTAAAGCCCGCCAGAACACTCACATGTCTTATTATAATTTTGTGTAAAGATGATGTTGTTTCATAAAATGAAAAAATAGTTTTAGGTATTTTCATGAAATAACTATGTCCTCACAGTATTTATTAACTGTAGCTTTCATCTATCTAATATCAGCCAACTGATCTAATGTATATTAAATGTGAAAATGGCGATTTTGAGGGCATGAGTTATCTGTTTCCTGTATAAAATATGAAAAAAAGTCTTTCGTTGCAGTTTTTTTACAGTGATCACAATAAGTATTACCAAGACCAACTTGTTCATTTTTTGTTTATTTAAATACATGTTACAGTTTAAACGATTCAAAATAACCTATTTATCGATTCTTTCTGTAATGTATATTGTAACAAATTCAAGTTGTGTTATTATTGTTTGAGATTTATTTCATCCGACATCAATTTGTAACTTATTTCAAATCTTCTCGGCGTTAGATGACGTCACTTATACCTCGAGTAAGGAAGTCTGTTTGATGTGTTACATATTCCCAAATAATGACTCGGCTATGTCGAAAACAGGCTATTTTCGAGAGCAGTTATGTCATTGCCTGCTAAAAACGATCGGAAACGTTATGTTTATTGACATTGATTTCCAAAATAGACTAACGTGTAATAAATACACTAAGATGGACTACTTAATGGTTGATGAATTGTGTGGAATGCCATAGTTTGCCTATTATTATTGCCTCAGGAATTATTAACATTTACCGTTTGTATTTGAAGATTTGTTTATTATTTATAACCTATTATAAAATTAATCTCACAACTATGAAGGCCGACACCTTCGTATTGAATGTTTATCAATGAATTATAATTAATAATTTATGGTAAAACAATAAACAATGATTTACACATAATAACATTTTGCACTCGAGTAAATTGCTTGATAAGGTAACGATCAATCATTGATATGTAATCGACCTCAATGTAATTGATAACAATGATCCTATTTCTTCCGGGTTCATTGTAGTGTTACATTGTGTTTCGTTTAAGTGTCGTTTTTATTTAATATATTTTTTATAAGAATGTATTTTTTTTTACAAAAAAGTTAAGTGAACACATTGTAACGATGATAAAATATTATCCGATTTGTAAATAACTTTAAGTTATATAATACTAATAATTCATAAACTTATGTCTGCATTTGAAACCGCCATTATTTGTGTGTCTAATGAGAGTCTAGACTGGTCGAATGTCCGTCCATCATGCAAGGTTCATCAGTTCGTGTCCTGTTATCATATTTTGAATGACATATTATCAGAGTCGACACGAGCGTATTGGTATTTGTTTGCACTTGGATTAATACTCTTTAATATGTATAGCATAAACGTATATATATGTGATAAAACAAATATAAAAGTAAAACCTTTCCATGTATCTGTTGGTTTTGTAACGAATTGCATCGAAACGTTTCATCTGCAATTAACAAATATGCACCCCATTGCTATATGTTTTATTCAAACAATGTATTGGCTTACTGTTGTTAATACTCTACGATTATCCCCTATGTATGTCGAATCTTCAAATCAATGCTACATTGTTTATTTAAACAATGTCTTGGCTTAAGTTGTAAATACTCTACAATTATGTTCTTGTTTCGAAAACAAACAGGCTGACGTTATAATACCAGTAAGTGCAGTCATAGACAATAAAGGACCAATCCCATATGAAAAAAAGACGAATTCATAAAATATTAATTAAAATATTAACGCCATATCGCATTCATATTCATTGATCTTGAGCCGACACGGAGATCGTAAGAATTGCAAAAGAGTAAACTTCAGAAACATTATCAGGTAAGACATAATGTTGTACGGATCCATAAGAGTTTTTTTTAAAGCAAGTGACCAATGTAATGTGCAAGTAATACACGGGTGGTGCGGTAGTCGAGTGGTAACACTCTGGTCTACCATTCCAGAGGTCGTGGGTTCAATCCCAGGCCCCGGCACTGGACATTTCAGAAATGCTTCAAGTGTTTCCCACCTAACTAGAGATGTACTGGTATGAAACCCAGGTAATTATCGTGTGTATCGGTGCTAAACACTGATCACGTAAAGGAACCAAGGGATCTATTCGCAAAGAGCTAAGGGTATCGCACCCGGATTACTTGTATCTCAATACTGTCTCTTCTGATTGATGTCTCTTCAGCAAAACCAAAGGACCCCATTGGAAATAAGTGCTTGCACNTATTTTTCTATTCATTTTAATTAAGCCTTTACTTTTAACAAAATAGACTATTCACTTTTCGTTAAACAGTCAATTGTACAAAAAGGCAGCATTATGCTGTCTGTGACTAAACGAAAACGTCATTTTTCCTCAATTTTATCGACATCAGTCGGTTACAAACATGTTTGCTGATTGATTTCGCTCAGCGGCCACGGTTGCTGGGTATGAAACGTCGTAAGAATGTTTTCAGTTTATAACAATTGGCGATTGGATTGCCGGTGAAGAGCTAATAAAACACATGAAGCGCACACAAACGATATAGTCAAAATAGTATTGATCCATTAAAAACTCGTGTGACTGTCTTTAATGGGCTTATGATACTGGCTGAGGATGTTAGTCTAATATTGTTTCTCATGATTGTCGTTAAAAGGCCTCCAGTTGTTAAAGTTTACAGTATGTCAGAACTCAATATCTATAAACTCTGCCCTACGTTTGTCATCCACTAGTGACAGTTGAAACAACACATTGGCAAAAGGCATTGGCAGTTTTCAATCACTAACACTATTCGAGGACAAACACCGGGTTAAATTATGATTGTATTAAGAGGGCATTAGTGACAAGATACAAAGCTTTGAAAAATATTGGCCAAAAAGTTAAATTAATACGGCGAAATACGTTTTTTCCTTTTCTGCTCACCTTTCCGCTCGACAGTGATTATCGAAATGGAATCAACATATTTTATTTCGCTCGCGCGCTCTTTTTTCCCGTCGAATAACTGCTTATTAGTAAATCGTGCTGTGTCTTCATCGGTGTTCTAGGGACATAGTAATACAATCTTCATCAGTCAATAATCCAAGGAAACACTTATATATTTATCTAGAATGAAAATATCGGATATCTGATCAGGAGAGTAAAAAAGGAGTTTAATGATCGGTAGTTTCATAACAGAAAATTATAACGCAACACGGTTGATTCGGCATAAGGTGAAAACAATCTTCAAAACATAAGTTATTTTCTGTTCATTAAACTTTTCAATTAAGTTACTTATCGAAGTAACTTGATCTTTTTCAAACATACCTTTTTAATCGCAACATGGGAGCTATTACGTTCCGCTAAATATATATAAGGAATAACGTTCACCTTTAGAGCAGATCTCTTAAATGGAAGCGTTATATGTAATTTATTCCTAATTGTTTTCATAATGGTTTTTGGTAAATGAGGCAAATTGTGCAAGACATAAATGTATAAATTTTGAAAGATAAAAGTACCTAAGGCCACATCAAACTGAACTGGTTCAAAAACTGCATTGTCTGCCGTGTTCAATGCGCGACAATAAAAATTACATCTTGGAACAAGTCTGTATTTGTTAGTTCATAAAATGTCAGAGCATGTGTAGCAACACTACATACGCAGGTTTGCGAACAGATTTTTTATTGTCAGAGTGCTATTGAACAAGGCGTGCTGATTATTTGTGTTACCCAATTGCAATTATGATGTTTTAGATTATTTGTTTTGTTGTCCGAATAATGCAATAATCCGGAAGCCTGTGAAACACTACACCATTTAAACTTAATCCCAAAAGAAACTACTTACTCTTACCTGTGACGACAAAATCATGTTAAAAGTACCGATTCGAATCATCCTGCCATAAAACATTGACATACTCAAATGCATGTACCTGCTTCAGAAAGGAATTTGAACCTATTACCGAACTCGGTGAAGACATTGCCATCGGTGCATTATTCGGGCGGTTTGACACTGGCTATTATCTTAAACAATGTTTCACAACCCTTTGGAGCTGAAGAGCAAAATAATGTTATTTACTTCGATATGAAACATTAATGTTTAATAGTTAAACATATTGTTTAAGTATTAACATCCTTTAGTTTAGTTTAGTGTTTACATAACTGACAGAAAGATAAACACATAATAATTGAAATTCTCCATAAATTATATCTACATGTACATCACGTTTTAATATTGATGTAGAAAGTAGGCATTGCAAATTTTCAAATAAAAATGTCAAAAGATTCTTACATTTCTTTTTAAAATTACGTATTGTTAAAAACTTCCTGTACTAACAAATAACTTTATTTTGTTTTTTCGCCAAACATTTTGGGACGCGCATAATGTTCGTTTACCAACTGCATAAACTATTGATTACAACCATTATGATTATATATTTATTTACAACATTTCAAGAAGGTCAATGGCCCATGTGGACACATTTTACTACAAATTGATAACAACAATAATAAACATACATACATATTTCTGACAAGTACTTAAAATATGAGCAATTTGCTAAACATTATAAATAATGCAAACATACAAAATATCAATCGATCATTAACAGCAGTTTATAATAAGAACATTTTTTCGTCCCACAAAACCATTGTGAGACAATAACAAGAACTAACAGAAAACTACTAGAAATACAGGAGACGCCGAGTATTACTAATCAAATATGTAGGATAATTTCTAACATATTAGCTTTCAGAAATAAAATAGGTCGGGAAATAGATATATGCAGGGTCACCATTCGCATTTAGTTGTATTCACAATCAAAAATCTATATGTAATAAAGTACCAATGCATTTGCCAATTAATTGCACAAGTACTGAAACACAAAACGAGTTCTATAACACGCAGGATTTATAAGTAAAGTAACTCACCGTTTTTTAATTTAACTTTTTATTGTGTAATTTATATATTTATTCAACGCCATGCAACCAAGGTTATATCACATTGCTTATCTTATGATATAAAACCAACCAGAATAACACTATATAAGTAATACGAGATGATTTGGTAATGCATCTATTTCGCGCGCTCTGTATCAATAACATTCATGTGAATATCGTGGTTTATCCTGTGAAGCTCAATTCTATTTGCAACAAAAGCCCAATAAGATGCATCTCGTCTAAGAGATTTTTTCCAACGCATTTTTTTACTAGACTGCAAACAGATACATATAAAAATACGAAACATTAGACAATAATGACAATAATGATATGATATGCAATCAGAAATGAAAACAACGAGCAATTCAGATATATTCACGGTGCATATGCAACACATCTAACATTATCTATATAATGAAAGTCAATGACATACAAAGCATTGAGCACAGTCAAGTGGAACATGTCTCTTAATTTGCTATACAGGTGTAAGAAACATTAACTAAACATTAGCTAAACTTAGCTAGACATTATACAAATAATTTGAAGTTAAAGCATAATGTATTGCTACATAAATGTTTTTATTTTTATTTTAAATATGCTACACATTTTTTTTGTATATATAAATTGTGTGTATACGAATGAGCTACAAAAATAATTATATTTGTGTTGGAGATTAATGAACATAACACTACAACGAAAAAATGTGCATTCATTTCAATAGGGTTTTAAGAGATAGTCAAATTCAATCCAGTCCAAATATCGGAATGCATTTAGTGCTCAGTGACTTGCGGCTGTTGCAAATAAAACAGAAGCACTTAGAATGGTCAATGTCATAAAGAATATAAACAGCAGAACATCCATTGAAGCCACAATATCGCGCCAATTGACATCTTGGAAACAATGTTCTTCAGCGTTGTTGTTCTTGTTTTCTTCCGTTTTATCATAAGGCAACACCGAATCCACTCGTGTGCATGTCTTGCATCTTAGTATGTTGGCTAACTTATGGATACATAATAAGCATTTGCCAATAGGATGTTCCTTCGTTTGCCGAGTGGCTAATCGCAATGTCACAAGAGACATAACCACAATTAATGTGCTTGCAACGGTCATGAGAATCAAGTAAACGGACAGCAAGGAGACGCTTTCGGAATTCTTCGGCAATGACGCGGCGACGATGGTGAGAAACACGGCCAGTGCGAGGAATACCGTAACGGAGTAGCTAGCACGTTCACCGGACGTTACGGGAAGCACGAATGAAAACGTGCTCAGAAAGGAAAGAAGAACGATCGGGACGATGATGTTGATTATATAGAATGCAGGTTTCCGCTTCAATTTGATCTCAAACACAACCGCTGATTCGTCGGTGTTGACCTCCCTGTATAAATTACATAAAACCTAAATACTCTTTTATGTATTATCAATATAGTCACAATCATCTGTTCATAGTAAAGCCTAACGCGAATCACATCTTAGTATTGGTCGGTAAATACATGCTAGAAATAAACGGTTTAGATAAAAAGGCAATTGCATAAATAATTGATTGTTTACTCGTTAGAAGTAGAGACCAATACCATGGTAATGAAGTCTTGCAATATATTAAGCTTATAAGTTGTAATGAATCGTTAAATATTGAATAACAAGGAAGCAAACACAAATTCATTTTCGTAAATGTAGAAAAGAACGATCAACTATCCATGCGTTCTGCTATGAAATTTCTACATTTGAATTTATATTTATTTGATCACGTTCGATTATTCAACGATATGTCCTAAAACTCGAAAGGGATTCGAGTTTGTGGAATTGAGGCTTAAAAGTGATACTATTGAATTTGCAAGCTCTTAAACTGGAATGAGACTGCTATAACTGTAGTTAATTATTTTGATAGTGCAAGTTTTATTATTGCGTGTGCTTTTTTTGCTAGAATGCCCCATAGTGTACAATAATGCAAGCATTTACTGAGACTTCAAATTGAGATGATTCACCTGGCGGCTGTGGAATGAATGGACCACATGCTATTAGGCGTGTATTCAGACAAAATGATATCTTCCGAGCCTCGATTTATGTCCACATCTGTTTTGGCATAACTCCATGCGGTAAACTTCAAAGTACAAGTTTGGACGTCAAACGGAAAGTACCGAATTTCTAGCTCACATGTGGACTGAAGCACCTTCAAAATAAA
The DNA here is from genome assembly GCA_007657795.1 of Dreissena rostriformis. Taxonomy (NCBI): domain Eukaryota; kingdom Metazoa; phylum Mollusca; class Bivalvia; order Myida; family Dreissenidae; genus Dreissena; species Dreissena rostriformis. The sequence continues at coordinate 18,857 of VMBQ01003268.1, forward strand.
TACGTTTGTCATCGTTATGTGTACATAATATACTAGTGTACAGATTGTAGCAAATACACAATTGAGTCGTGTTCTGAGAAACTGGGCATAATGCATGTGCGTAAAGTGTCGTCCCAGATTAGCCTGTGTAATCCGCACAGGCTAATCAGGGACGACACTTTCCTTCGTTATGATATTTTTCGTTTAAATGAAGTCTCTTCTTAGCAAAAATCTGATTTAGGCGGAAAGTGTGGTCCCTGATTAGCCTGTGCGGACTGCACAGGCTAATCTGGGACGAAGCAAACACACAATACGCACATGTATTATGCACAGTTTTCTCAGAACGCGACTCAACTTTTATTATCCATATTTATCATCGAAAAAAAACATTACAGTATGAAAACTCGAAATACGTGCCATTTTAACTCCAAAATAAGTTAATCTGATCCATGAGTTCATAGGTTTGATCCTTGAAAGACGAATATACCCGTTTACTTGTATACATGTATATTGTACGCTCTAGTTGATGTGTGTAATATTCATTCATACGCTAAATTTATTTATCACATGCCATACCCTGTTTCCCATGTAATATAACCATTACATATATATTATTATATTACACATGTGTGATATACTTTTTAAGCGTTTTTATTGGCTTATTTTTCGTTTATTGACCAATCGCATTTCGTTAATTTGCTGAAATGACGTTGCAACGTCAAATGACTTCACGAAATGTAAACAACATTCGGGATTTATCATTATGTTTGCGTAAATATTTATTTAATTTGCTCATTTAAAAGCATGTGATAATAAAGATCTGACACTCGTTGTCATATCATACCATATTTTATTAAACTCGTCCAGGAAATTCGTTAGTAAGCTCGCCAAAGGATCGCTTACTAACAAAATTCCTGAACTCGTTTAATAAAATATGGTATGATATGACAACTCATGCCAGATCCTATATTTACGTTAAAAACAGTCTAAAAATCGTAAACCAGGTAACTATTAAATACTGATAATCAACACATGGCAAATACTAAATACCTGATAAGGTTTCCATATAACTGCTCCTGATTCTTGCACATCGACATTAAGGTAAGATGACCCCAGACCAGTAAAGGAAGCAAAGGAATTTTTGAGTGAAATATCTGGCTTCCAAATGTCGTCTTGAGGCTGTTAGTAAATATATTGACAACATCAATGTTTAGACGATAACGGTGTTTGGAAATACCTTTTTTTTAAGATGGGAAAAGGGATTGAAGGATGGTTGCTTAGATTGTAGAATCTTAAGTGAAACGAGTGGTTGGTGAATTGTGATGTATTAACGGTGCACAGATAGATTAACTGGATAACCAATATTATTAAAATATAGGTAGTTGTTATTTAAAATATTGGCTCATGTTTTGTCTTTTGTTTTCATTTTGTTTTAATGCATTCGTGATTTAAGCAAATAACCAATATTAAACGATTTACATTCATTAAAAAAGACTTACGAGAAAAATACGGTCGATTCCGTTAAACTCCGTGCTGTTCCATTGAAGATACTCGTCGGTCCATTCCAATTTCAGAAAACCGGCTGTTTTTAAGGCTTCGTTCGCTTCATCGAACTCGATTATAGCTGAAAAGAATAGATGAGTCTTAATACAAGTAACTGACGCGAATTACTTTCTTAAATCCCCATTATTACTAAAACATTATTGGAAATTTCGTTAAGTGTTTCGTAAAATAAAGTTACCCAATAACAAATCAATGTTCCTTATAGCAAGAGCCAAAATTTCAAAGCCAGATGTGTTCTAGTAACATATATTTTTGTGCTTGTTTTTATCTTTTCGTGTCACAATAAATTCAATTTTAATTTCCCGCACTGGTACCATGTAAGTGTACGTGTGTCGTGTAGATAGATTTCTTCGAGGGAAAATAAAAACGAGCATTTTGTATCTACAAACATCCATGTTACCAGACCACATCTGGCATTGAGATTTTGGCTTTTGCTATAAGGAACACTGATTTCCTATTGGGTAACTCTATTTAACGAAATATTGCACGAAATTTTCGTTGATTTTTTAGTATTAATGGGGCTTTAATAAATATACTTTCATTTCTTTGAAATGGGTAATATTATTATTAATAACTATACAAATAATTTTTTTATTTATTATTAATATTTATTATTATTATTATTATTATTGTTATTGTTGTTGTTGGTGTTGTTGTTGTTGTTATCGTCGTCGTCGTCGGCGTCGTCTCCGTCGGCGACGTCATCGTCGTCGGCGTCGTCGTCGTCGTTTTCGTCGTCGTCGTCGTTGTTGTTGTTGTTGTTGTTAAACACAACATCTTCATTAAAACTACAACTTCCACATTCAGTACAAATGATGCGCCTTTTTCTGATGTTAATGCTACTTCTTCCAAATTCCACTACTTTTACTTATATGAGCTGATATTGCATTTATATTGTTATTTTTGGATAAATAGAATATTTGCCAATGGTAAAACTTCAATGATCGAATTTCGTCTAATGTTTAATTAAAAGTCTGATGAACAGAGTACTCATCCCTTATTTTTGTTAGAATATTTTTGAAAATAAGTAAAAAGCTAAACGGAAATGTAGAGGAATAAAATAACACTCTTCATTACATTTACTTCATATATTTCCAACACTAATGCTGCTACTTATTCTGATTCCGCTGCTACTTCTTCTAAATAACGCTACTTCCACTTAAGGAAGTGATGGAATATTAATGTTGTTATATTTATACACGGTTTTTTTTGCAACTGTTAATCAATCAGTAATCGAATTTCGTTCAATGCTAAATTCGACGCCTTACAAACCCGTGAGAATATTAATCCTTTTTGGATATTTGAATAAGTGATCAAATAATACGTTCGTCGTCATAAGTACAGCTCAATCGAGATTAAAAAGGTTTTGACTTAGGAAAATGGTATTTAGAACGAGTGTACATGTACCTCTGAGTGTGTATACGAGGGCAAAATAAGTTTCAATGGGATTGAATATTGAAGAAGCTAGGATTATCATTTTATGTAATGCGGATCGTCAGTAGAATTTCTCTTTAAAATATGTTTTAATGTTCAGGTGAATGCTTGCATTTGCTTGTAGACCTCTATTTACAGAGGATTGTTAAAAGCTTTGCTAACGGAGTCCCAGGCAAATGTATTCAGTCCATTCAAACAAGCGAAATAACAATTCTGATTATGAACATTTTCTAAAGTTGAGTTTGTTAATTGAACTCGACCATCGAAAACGGTAAAATAAGAAAGTTTGTATATTGCTTTACATAGCTAATATTGAAAAAAAACGCCTATACCTTGTTTATTACGAAAAGTAATTATGAATACGAATAATGAATGATGATTAGAATGAATGATGATAAGAAGTAGTACGTGTAGTTGTTGCATTGGTAGTATGATAAGAGTAGCAGATGTACAATCATTTTGTTATTATTATTATTATTATTATTATTATTATTATTATTACTTACAGTTCAGATAGAAAGTTACAGGTATATCCATCTCCAACGTCTGGTCTTTCAAAGGTCGGATATTCTTGTTATACTTTTGGGTCGTAAATAATTTCGTGATGACGTTATTGACGTCCGAACCGCTTTGACCAACAACAAGTCCGATTGTTAAGATATACTGCAATGCCACAGTGCATATGATACCGGATAACATGATGCTCATTAGAAGTCTTTAGCCACACATAAATCGGTAAGTCATGTATATAACAAGTACTTTTGATGTTGTCAATTGTATTGTTTATTCCGAAATGTATTGATGTCGGTTTAAGATACCATTGCATTCACTAATCCAACAGCTCGAAATGCCGATTTCTTTAAACATTTTGACAATCAAAATACAGTCGTCAACCCGCTACGTAAATCCTCGTACTAATAGCAAGTTGCGTTTCACATTGATAAATAATATCAATACTGATCAATGGCATGTTCTGTATTATACCGACTCTGAGGCGGAGTTAAACAAGCGAAGAAATTAACTGTATTATACCGCACCAATATGTATCTGCACTCCTAAGGGATTTAGATACGTACAAGCTTAATAATTAACACTTTATGAATACAGCAAGATAAAAAATGCTGTTTTTTTATTTTATGTTGAGCAATATATTATTTTAATTTCCCTCAACGATATCTATTTTTACGACACAGGAACACTTTAATGGTACTTGAACATGTGTTGAATATATTGAGTCACAAACAAATAAAAAGGAGCATTTTGTATCTCGTTAATTGTATGTTATAAGACCACATCTGGATTTGAAATTTTGGCTTTTGCTATAAGGAATACTGATTTGTTATGTGTAAACATTATTTTACGAAATTTATTTTACGAAATATTCGTTGATTGTGAGCGTTAATTGGGTTTTAATGTTGTTCTATTGCAAACTAAGACTGTGTTTACTCGTTTTTAATAAGCTATGTGCGATATCATAAAATATTAAAAAACAACAACAACAGGTAAATTGTTCATGAATAACAAACTGCAATAAAACTTCAAAATAGGTTTTACCGGGAAATACTTGGAAAAAAGGTTTACCAATTTGGAATACTATGTGTATTCCAGGCGACACTTGCATGCAAATTAGACATGTACAATTGTTCAGCAATGTTTTCTACAAAGCTCGTAATTCTGAACGCGTATACAACTATTCTTTCTCTGACAAATACAATTAAACGTGTCAGTAGTGTTAACGTGTTTATTTATTTCCATGATTTCGATATTTGTGTTTGTTACGCCCGCCTCCGCCCCTCTGATATATTTACTCACGATACATTGACAACGCTTAGATATACCAAAATCGAAATTGATGTGCTTTATACTTTACATGAAAGTAATACGCGTATCGATTTTGAGGTCAACAGGTCAAAGGTCAAGATCACTGGGGTTTGTAACATGAAATTACACAGCTACACTAATCATTTTAAGTACAATTTATACCTGAAAAAACGTCCTTAAGTACATGAAACAACATCTGAACAGTATGGTACGTACTGCAGGCAGTACACTTTAACTAATGCATTCAAACACATAATCACTTGGAAATGGTGCTTACATGAAAAACCTGTTGAAGCCAGTTTCATTGTGCGCCACTGTGCCAGAGACAATTACAGACAAATATAGCGGTGGGCTAAAACGCGGTTCAATATTCGGCATAGAGAATCTATTGTTGTTATATATAAAAGTGATAGTCTACAAGCACAGTCATCGGAACGCCCTATTAGTAAAGGCCCAAATAGTATGTTTTTAACAGTAATTACTTAATGTTATCATAATTACATAAACGTTATAAAACAATATGCTCCGATTGCGTTTGCTCATGACGCAACATGATTCTTTTCCCTGTATGGCCTCAAATTAAGAGTGTGAACGCTGCAGTGGCTTAACAACGTTGAATAAATTTCGCTAATATTACATTGTGGTGGTTCGATTGGAAAAGAATGTGTGAGCCCCAAATTAAATCAGTATGGTTAATCTTGCTCCGTTTATCATCCATTTCGTCAACAATTCGCCGTTTTCTTGGATGGAAAAGATAGATGTTTGCTTATTTCTTCGATTGCATGCGTATTAAAAATGTGTAATGTACCACATAACCTGCTATGCGTTTTCTGAACATACTGATGTCCATATTGTCCAATCATTGGACCTGCCTGGTAGGAAATATCTTGTATCAACGCGAAAGATAAAGTCCGTGGTAAACAGCGGGGTACCATGTGTTTTTCTTTAGGTTTATTACACTGACATATAAGCTGAATACTCGACAAATTAATAATTTAATATGATTATTTATTTTAAAAACAATTTAGGAAATGTGTCAACAACCACATTTTAATTGAAAATACGCTTTTCAATATGTTGGCAAACCGCAGGTTAACAATTGTATTTTTTATATCATGTTCAACAGGAAGTTCTTATATCAGTCGATGTGTCGTACTACTACTTTTTTGCAACTGTTAATCAGTCAGTAATCGAATTTCTTTCAATGATTAATTGTACGCCTTTCAAACCCGTGAGCATATTAATCCTTTCCGGATATTTGAATAAGTGATCAAATAATACGTTCATCGTAATAATTACAGCTTAATAGAGTTTGAAAAGGTATCGCATTTGAAAAAAATGTATTAAATACGAATGTACATGACCCTATGTGCGTGTATACGAGTGCAAAATAAGTTTCAATGAGGTTGAAGATCGAATCATCTATACATGCTATAATCAGTTTATGTTAAGCGGATCTTCAGTAGAATAATCTCTTTGAAAATAATTTGTGTGTATGTTCAGGTGTATGTTTGCATTTGGTTTTAGACTTGTATTTAAAGAGGATTGTTACATGTTTTGCCAACAGATTCCCAAGANGCCTTTCAAACCCGGGAGCATATTAATCCTTTCCGGATATTTGAATTAGTGATCAAATAATACGTTCATCGTAATAATTACAGCTTTATTGAGTTTGAAAAGGTATCGCATTAGAAAAAATGTATTAAGAACGAATGTACATGTCCCTCTGTGCGTGTATACGAGTGCAAACTAAGTTTCAATGAGGTTGAAGATCGAATCATCTATAAATGCTATTATCAGTTTATGTTTAGCGGATCTGCAGTAGAATATCTCTTTGAAAATGATGTGTGTGTATGTTCATGTGTTTGTTTGCATTTTGTTTCAGACTTTTATTTAAAGAGAATTGTTACATGTTTTGCCAACAGATTCCCAAGAGAATGCATACATTTCATTCAAACGATCGAACTAAAACTTCTATGAACATTCTTTCAAGTTGTGTTTGTTTATGAAACTCGTCAATCAAAATTGGTACAAAAAGAAAGCGTGTTTTTTGCTTAACGTCTATAATAATACAAATACACCTATACACTGTAATTGACGACAAGGAATCGGTTTAAACATAATTATTCTAAAATGTGTTTACAAAATATGTTACAGACATCTTTAGTTTATAGGATTGGAACGGTAGCAAAGCTAGTAGGGTTCCTTTCCCCAGTAATATATTAACAAATATAGTGACGGTTATTTGCATTTTAAACACAAAACAATGAATAATGATCGAGGTAAAACAAGTAAGTGAGTATCGTTGGAATCAAAATTGTTTTTAGAAATGTTGAAACAGTGTATTTAAGACAACACAGTAGAATCAAGGAAAAAATTGTAAGAAAAGAAAATGTTAAAAATTAGAGAACCGATAGATATACCATTCTGAACCTTCCTGAGCCTTCGATGAAACTATGGAATGCATCAAGCACAGCAAAATTATCTATAAGGGAAAGATTATCATCGCCATACAATAATTTGCGCAATGATTTATCCGCGTATTGCTCTATAGTTCTCCCTAAAATTAATCTTAAACTTGCATGTAAAGGACAGATCAGAAAAAAGTGAGTAGTGTCTTCTATTTTCCCGCATTGACAAATCGGCGATGGAACTAAATTTCAATCATACAAGTGTTTATTAAGAGAACTACAGTTAGTTCTTAGACGTGTGTGCAACACTTGTTGTCTTCGCTTACCATAATTAAACAATGGATTACTACGAAGTTTATTAATATCAAGGACCATTTTATAATCAGATATGTTATCAACAAGCTTTGCTTCGTCTGGAAGTGAATTCCAAGCAGAAATTGTTGAGAGCAAGAAAGAATTTTGGTACAAAGAAGTCCTAGACCGAGCACCATCTAAGTGGGATGAATTACGTAAAAATCTTGAAGATCGCTCACCAACTGATTGTGGGGACAATGAGGGCAAATATTCTGGACTTAGACCTTTGACCATTTTGAAGAAAAGAATGAGTTTGTGTTTTGACCTTCTTGTGCCAAGAGTTTCCCAGCAAACTTCGTTAAAAGTAACCTTGAGGACACAAGTCTGGTACAGCCGGAAACAATGCGGGCAGCTTCAGTTTGAATATTGTCTAACTCATTTTTTTCATACAACGTACAATCATCCCATACAACATCGGCATATTCTAGAATTGGTCGAATAAACGTGAAGTAACTTATTTCAAGAGCTTTTCGATCAAGGCGGAAGCGGAGCTTTTTTAAAATGTTGACACGTGACCAGGCCTTTGATTTAATATAATCAATTGGTTGATGCCAGCTACCATCGTTTGACAGAATAACGCCTAAATGTGTGTGACTATTCACTGAGGGAATTGGAGTATCATACATATGGATAGGAAAATGATGGGGTTTGTCCCTCTTACGCGATATAATAAGTGATTCCGACTTCAGTGGATTAAATTTTACTAACCATGTATCGGCCCATCTTGCAATATTGTCTATATCGCTTTCTTAAACTAGTATCGTCTGCAAATAAGTTGATATGAGCTTCAATGTCATTTACAATGTCTTTAATATATACAAGGAATAATAGGGGACCAAGAATGGAGTCCCGTGGAACTCTTGCATTGATATCCGCTAGGGAAGATGAGACCTTGGGAACCACTACCCTTTGGTGCCTTTGTTAGAGATAGTTAGAAAACCAGTTCAGAAGGTTATCTTTGATACCGGCATGTGTTAGGTTCTATAAAAGACCACAATGTCAGACTTTGTCAAAGACTTTACTTATGTCGAAGAACACCGCCCTGACTTCCAATCCATCATCTAGTGCTTTACAAAACGTATTGTAAAGATACGTGAGCTGGTTGACAGTCGAGTCACCTGGCATTAATCCAGACTGAAATTTTGAGAAAAAATTAGAATCTCGAAAGAAGTTAAAAACATTTTTAAAGATAATCATTTCTAGTACTTTTTCCATTGTATAAGAGTGAACTTGGACGATAATTCGAGGGAATAGAAACATCCCCTTTTTGAATATTGCGCAAACGTTTGACGTTTTACAGTTATATGGTACTGTTGACGACGACAAAGACATATTAAAAAGATCACAGAGTGGTTGACTTAATTCATTAGACCCTCTAGTAGTACTTAGTTATTTATACCGTCAGGGCCATTAGCTTTTCCCATAGGTAGATTCATAAGAACGTCCTTTACTTCGCAAGCGGTTATTACTATAGACGAAAATGACTGTTGATTTGCAATGGAGGCTAACTCCGGTAGAACATGATCAGACTCATCTATATATGTCTGTTTAGCGAAGAAATCATTAAGTACTTCAGCTTTTTGAAGTTCGTCAAAAACCCGTTCGCCAGCGCAGTTGACGAGTGGGGGTAATGTTTTACTAACGTTGACTGTAAGAAAAGATTTCAGGACTTTCAACTAATCACGCGAGGAGTAATTGTTGGATTTAAGTTTGCATGCAAGAGAGTCGTAATAATTTGATTTTGCGAGGCGGACAAGAAACACTACATAATTACGAAGTATACGAAACTTAGTCCAGCTGGATTGGGAATTTGTTGTTTAAGCTTTCCTATAAGCTCGTTTTCGTTTTCGTATTTTAATTTTATTTCCGATGAGAGCCATGGCGGTTCGGTTGGGCGGACGGTGAAGTTTTTGTTTGGTATACATTTAGCCGCTGTATCAAATAAAACTTTTGTAAGATTTTTAGTAAAAATATCAATATTGTCATTATATACGTTATTCCATTCAATATTTGATAGGTTGCTTCTAAAAGAGTCGTAGTTCCCTGCGTTGTACTTCCATATTTTACGTTTAAAACATAAAGAGGATGGCCTTTTGAATTTAAGAATAACGAATACGGGACAATGATATCTGATAATTTGATCAAGGAATGGTTCACCTACCCCAGAGGAAATGACAGACTCTTTGTTTGAAACAAATATTAGATAAATAATAGAGGACGAAGTTTCAGTAAAGTGGGTGGGATCATGTATACACTGGTCGAGTGCAAACTGTTGCGAAATGGATGCGATTTTACGTGCAGCTTGATCAAGTTGGGTGTTTAAGTTACAGTCACCCAAGACTATAATGTCATTGATGCCTGCATCTATTGCCAGCCCAATTGAGTCTTCAATTTTACTGAAATAATTGTTATCTGAATTTGGTGGTCTGTAAAAAGTACCGATTAGAATTCGTTTATTCGAATGAGGTCGAACCTCCAACCAAAGTGCTTTAAGATTTGTTATTTCTAGATCTGGTCTTCGAGTAAAATTAATACCATCCTTGACATAAACAGCAACTCCGCCGTGTGGATTATGAGTTCGATCACGACGGACGGGTAGGCTAAAACCCGGTATAAACAACTGTTCATTACTGATGGATTCTGATAGCCACGTTTCTGAGAAAGTCATGATATCGAATGATGTTAATTCTGCAGTAAGCAAATCTGGCTTATGAAGAGGACTTTGAACATTATAGTGAACAATCGACAAATTGTGAGAAGAGTTGAGAAAATTGGACATATCCAGCGATGAGTCAGTATGGGACTCTAGTGATAATGAGGAATCACTAGCTGATGGTCCGGGGTTAGGGTGGATATCTCCGGATATACTTAGTAGACAGTATAGTCATAGACAAAGTGTTGACACAAAGACTGTTTTGATTAATAGAAAAAATAACATGATATTTTGCATTACTTAGTGACTGTTTAGACTGATACGTACATGGGTCTGTATTGTCAGATTACACTCGGACGTGGCTTTAATATTAACAGCCACAGATTTTAAAAACACGGGAATATTAAAGATAGCAATCAGGTAACAAAACGTGATTGCTAGCGGTAAGAAGTAATTGATGCGTAAGTTGGACATGACAGCTACTCTTGTCTGGCTCTTACTCATGATATACGAAGGAGAAACAAAATAAACATGTAAGCAGTTGTCATGCCAAACAAAGAGGAGGTTCATGAAAACTCTCGGGGGTTCAATATGGTTAACTTATCGGTTCCATGTAGAGAAAAACAGACTGAATATTTGACTGTTAGAAAAATGTAAAAACGATAAAGCTTTATAAAGAAGAAGTTCATAGAGAAGTTCATATACTAAACATGGTGGTTATGTCAGACTCACGAGATAAATGAATAAGCTTTTACGTTTAACAACAAATTGATATAAATATATATACACTATCATAGCCAACAATTAATTGTGAATGAATCACGACTACGACAGCTAAGGACGCGTCAAAAGTAAATGAAAAGGATTTCGCTGAACACTTCTAATGTGTATATAACAGTTTATCTATGAGACTTTATAAACATTTATCAGCATTATAAAACATTAAACAATTCAACAGCATACAAATTCAACAGCATTACAACACAATTCCCATATTTAAATTATATATTCAATTCAACAGCATATGTCAAGTGTCACAAGTCGTGATAAGAATATATATACACAAGAAATGTATGAAACAGGGGGAATATTAATTGATTAGCTTTTTAGAAAATAAGATAAGATATATGATGTGGGTCAAGTGTTATTCTAGTTAAGGAATAATGCCCTTAGTAGATATCAAATGTCAAATTTATTAATGTAATGCTAGTTTACATTGAAAAATTTAATAGTGCATATTGCTAAAATAAACAATAATATGTATACTATTTTATTAATATATTAATAATCCTGTTCTAACAGATCTAATAAATTACAGTTCATTTTAACATGTGTATTAATTAGTTTGAGCCTTTATCAAAGTACAGGAATTTTATTATTTTAAAAATGAACAACACAAGTTGCTAGTATTCTTTACATTACATGACAGCATTGTACTGTTAACTTCTATATAAACTAGAAATAATAATTATAAGGCGTCGCTAACTCTCCACTACTATTTTTTCGGTTGCTCAAACCAAATCGTGTAAATAAACTTTCTGTAAAGATAACACCTTTCAGAAGAGCATACATTTATGTCTAATCTTTAGTAGGGATAACTAATAATATCAGGTTATTATAGTCCATATCAATAATCCCATTCATACAGGTAGTATACAGCTGTACTGGTCGACGAAAGATCAGCGTGCGCCAGTGGACAGTTGAAGGTTTTGCAAATCGCACATGGTTTCAATGCGATGAATGCGCAAGTCCATTCCACGGATAAGGATGGCTCCATCTGACGTCCACACACTGCTCGCATGTTTTGTTTTACGAGCTCGTAAAATAACTGGCTGCGCGTACGCGTTAGATCCTCATTTATGCACACGTCTCGGTGACCACAGGTTTTGAGCTTGGATTTCTCGGAGAGGAGTTTCATGCGCGACCTAAACGTAGCAAATTTGACAATTATGTCTCTCGGACGCGGTTTGTTTGAGCCCGAATCCAGTCTTGTTGGTTTGCCGAGTCTGTGACTTCCTTCGATCTCCGCTATATTTAGATCAACGCCGAGATCCTTGGCAATCCCGAGTACTATATCGTCAGTATTTTCATCGCGCTCTTCGATAATACCAGACAACCGGATGCAGTTTCGACGGCTGTATTGTTCGGCCTTGTCTGCCTTTGCTTCGAGTACCGCCATCCTGTCTTTAAGAAAGGATTTCTCCTTCTGGAGTTCGGTCACTTGTGCTTTAAGGCCGCCCAGGACACCATGAACAATGGAGGAAACTAGAGATTGAAGTTCACCCTGTAGAGTACCAGCCACTAACTCACTGATTTTGTCAAAGTCCGCCTGTGTTAATAATGATTTACCGGCTGTTTCATCGTTATCATCAAAATGTGTTCCGGTGTGTTCGGTGATTAGAAGCATGATATCTGTCGATTTAGATTTCTTTTGATCAGTATCGTCCATCGGAGATGAGAGAAACCTTTTGCGATCAGTTTTAGCTGACGCAGGGGAAGCGGAGGTTGCAAAAAAGGAATTATGAAAATGAATACTGAATAATAAATAATAAAGAAAGGAAGGTGAAATAGAAGTAGTAGTATTAGTAGCAGTAGCAGAAGCAATAGCAGTAGACGTAGCCGTAGCTGTAGCCGTAGTCGTAGTCGCAGACTTAGTCGCAGCCGCAGTCGCAGTGGGAGGGGTACGAAGACTTGCGGTAGCGGCAGTGGAAACGGCAGCGGTAGCAGTAGCAGTATCAGCAATAGTAGTAGTAGTAGAAGCAGTTTCAGGGGTAGCAATAGTAGTAAACGGTGGAAGTAGTATTAATAGTTGTAGTCGAGGTAGTTTAATTAGACTATGATGTTGTTGTAGTAGAAGTAATAGAAGTAGTTGTAGTAGTATATTAATTTAAGTATAGAAAACAACAAACTCAAGAAACAAGATGACGACTACGAACGAGATTCTGCGGGATAATAATATTGTATCCGCATGTGTTATGCTATAAACAAATGCTTAAATATTAGTTGTACAACTATGTTGAAAAGGCAAAGAAATAGAAACATGATTTGACTATGTGTTGAAAGATCGAAATTGTTAATAAGGTGATAATAATGACCGTTGCAGAATAGATATGTGTTAAGGGAACACATTTACATGAATTTCGCAATCATGTGTACGCAATCATTGTTTACTGTGCGTATAACTTAAACTTCCTTAACTTAATCAAGACTTTACCATCAACATTTTCATTGCAACTACTACTTCCACTATCAGAGCAAATGATGCGACTAATCCTTATAATAATTCTACTTCTTCCTAATGCAACAACGTCTACGTATAGGAACTGATATTGCATTAATATTGTTGTGTTTGGATAAATAGAATATTTTGTCAACGGTAAACCATTCAATGATCGAATTTCGCTTCATGAAAAGCCTGACAAAGATAATACTCATCCCTAATTGTTGTTAGAATTAAAACATTGAACAAGCGAAACGGATATGTGGAGGAATACCATCAAACACTTCACTACATTTACTTCTTTCTATGTCCACTACTAATGCTGCTTCTGCTGTTGATGCCACTGCTTCTGCTTCTTAAAACCGTTACTTCTCCTTTAGTAACTGATGGTGTATTTATACACGAACAATTTATTTTTGCAACTGTTAATGAGTAAGTATTCGAATTTTGTTCAATGCTTCATTTTACGCCTCACACACCCGTGAGAATATTAATCCTTTCTGGATATTCAATGGATGATCAAATAATGTATACATTCATCGTTATTATTACAGCTCAATCGCGATTAAAAAAGGTATTGAATTAGAAGAATGTATTTGGAACGAGAATGCAAGTCCCTCTGTGCGTGTATACGAGGGCAAAATAAGTTTCAATGGGGTTGAATTTTGAAGAAGCTAGGATTATCAGTTTATGTAATGCGGATCGTCAGTAGAATTTCTCTTTAAAAGATGTTTTAATGTTCAGGTGAATGCTTGCATTTGCTTGTAGACCTCTATTTACAGAGGATTGTTAAAAGCTTTGCTAACGGAGTCCCAGGCAAATGTATTCAGTCCATTCAAACAAGCGAAATAACAATTCTGACTATGAACATTTTCTAAAGTTGAGTTTGTTAATTGAACTCGACCATCGAAAACGGTAAAATAAGAAAGTTTGTATATTGCTTTACATAGCTCATATTGACAAAAAAACGCCTATACCTTGTTTATTACGAAAAGTAATTATGAATACGAATAATGAATGATGATTAGAATGAATGATGATTAGAAGAAGTACGTGTAGTTGTAGCATTGGTAGTATTATAAGAGTAGCAGATGTACAATCATTTTGTTATTATTATTATTATTATTATTAGTAGTAGTAGTAGTATTATTAGTATTATATGTATTATTAGTATTTCTAGTATTAGAATTATTATTATTATTATTATTATTATTATTATTATTATTACTTACAGTTCAGATAGAAAGTTACAGGTATATCAATCTCCAACGTCTGGTCTTTCAAAGGTCGGATATTCTTGTTATACTTTTGGGTCAGTAATTACTTAATGTTATCATAATTACATAAACGTTATAAAACAATATGCTCCGATTGCGATTGCTCATGACGCAACAGGATTCTTTTCCCTGTATGACCTCAAATTAAGAGTGTGAACGCTGCAGTGGCTTATCAACGTTGAATACATTTCGCTTATATTACATTGTGGTGGTTCGATTGGAAAAGAATGTGTGAGAAATTAAATCAGTATGGTTAATCTTGCTCCGTTTATCATCCATTTCGTCAACAATTCGCCGTTTTCTTGGATGGAAAAGATAGATGTTTGCTTATTTCTTCGATTGCATGCGTATTAAAAATGTGTAATGTACCACATAACCTGCTATGCGTTTTCTGAACAAACTGATGACCGTTTTGTCCAATCATTGTACCTGCTACAAAATACCTTGGACAATATTATCAACGCGATAGAAAAATTATGTGGTAAAAAGCGGGGTATTATGTGTTTTTCTTGTGGTTAAGTAAACTGACGTATATGCTGAATAAACGACAAATTATTAATTTAAAATGTTTATTTAAAAAAAACGTATGCGTTGTGTCAACAACCATGTTTTTATTGAAAATACGTTTTTGCAATATGTTTGTAAACCGCAGGTTGAAAATTTTATTTGTTGTATCATGTTCAAAAGGAAGTGTGTCGTATTACTACGTTTTTGCAACTGTTAATCAGTCAGTAGTCGAATTTCGTTCAATGATTTATTGGACGCCTTAAAAAACACGTGAGGATATTCATCCTTTCTGGATATATAATTAGTGATCAAATAATACGTTCATCGTAATAACTACAGCTAAATCGAGTTTGAAAAGGTATCGCATTTGAAAAAATGTATTAAATACGAATGTACATGACCCTATTTGCGTGTATACGAGTGCAAAATAAGTTTCAATGAGGTTGAAGATCGAATCATCTATACATGCTATAATCAGTTTATGTTAAGCGGATCTTCAGTAGAATAATCTCTTTGAAAATAATTTGTGTGTATGTTCAGGTGTATGTTTGCATTTGGTTTTAGACTTGTATTTAAAGAGGATTGTTACATGTTTTGCCAACAGATTCCCAAGAGAATGCATACATGTCATTCAAACGAGCGAACTAAAACTCCTATGAATATTCTCTAAAGTTAAGTTTGTTTATGAAACTCGTCACTTGAAATTGGTACAAAAAGAAAGCGTGTGTATTGCTTTACATCTATAATAATACAAATACAACTAACTATACAGTGTAAATGACGAAAAGAAATTATCAAAACGAATACTGAATAATGAATAATAATGATAGGAAGGTGTCGTAGAAGTAGTAGTAGTAGTAGCAGCAGAAGCAGAAGCAATATCAGAAGCAGTAGCAGTAGCCGCAGCCGTAGCTGTAGCCGTAGTCGTAGTCGCAGACTTAGTCGCAGCCGCAGTCGCACTGTAAGGGGTACGAAGACTAGCGGTAGCGGCAGCGGAAACGGCAGCGGTAGCAGTATCAGCAGTAGTAGTTGTATCAGTATCAGGGGTAGTAGTAGTAGTAAACGGTTGAAGTAGTAATAGTAGCGATAGTTGTAGTCGATGTAGTTAAAGTAGACTATGATGTTGTTGTAGTAGAAGTTATAGAAGAAGAAGTAGTAGTATATTAATTTAATGTAGTATGAAGAACAGAAAACAACAAACTCAAGAAACAAGATGACGACTACGAACGAGATTCTGCGGGATAATAACATCGTATCCGCATGTGTAATGCTATAAATAAACGTTTGAATATTAATTGTACAATTATGTTGAAAAGGAAAATAAATAGAAACTCGACTATGTGTTGAATGATCGAAATCGTTTATCAGGTGGTACTAATACTTTTGCAGAATAGATATGTGTTAAGGGAACAAATTTACCTGAATTTTAAAATTGCACGGTATGCTATGACAGATCTAAGGGATACAATTGATGCGTTCATGATTGTTTAACATTCTAATATTGTTCGTTACACTTGTCTTCAACGCCATAATCGTCAAAATAACCATCATCACAAAACGTCTATTCTGTTATCATAATCTGCTGAAGTTTCGTCAGCATCATTATCTCGTCATACGAAACATCTTAATTATGTCATTATAATCAGTTCAAATATCGTCGTTGGCGACGTCATCATAACCATATTTACACACACACATATATANCTTTTCCTTTGTAGAGTGGGTGAGGTACACCATTTTATGTAAAGTATTGGTAAAACATAAATTACATATACTGGTTCAAAGATTTATAATGGCTATATTCTCAATACACTATATGCTAACTATGAGGTGTTAATAAAAAAAAATGCCAACCTGGCATCTCCCGTGCAGGCAGACCTTGGCAGTGGTCTTATCGTCTTTGTTACAGGTCACACCGTCCGGTAGGCGGCGTTCCAACCTCGACACAAACCCAAACTGGACTGCCTGACAGGCCACCTCACACTCATTGTCAGCTGGAAATAAATATGTTTACAAATCCCCTTTTTTTCATATAAACCAAGATTTATTTATTATAATTGCAATGCTTGTTTGACTATGATACAACTGTATTGGTTGGCAAGTATTTTCCAGACATTTTTAAAAAGTTGTATGTCGTGGTAGATTTTTTAATTTTGCTATCTTCTTTCAATCATAGCTTGCATTTTTTTAGTACATTTCACTAATATTTAAAAGAATTTACTTTTTTGTAAACATTTGGTTAACATTTACATCTTTTTCTTACATTTACATCTTTACTAAGATTTTACATCTTTAATACGTGCGATTGTCATATGGGAAAAAAGAGTAGTGCATATGCTCGATGAATTCCAATTCAGGCGCAAGACACTATTATTTGTATCTTAAAATGTCTTTATATTAAAGCAGATGCAGTCTGATGGAACCTTTTTTAACTGCTATCATGTTGGAAAATGGGTGGTGTGCCGCTTTATATTAATTATTAAGTAACATCTGTACTAATTTTGACTGTTCAGAGTGTGTTGCAGTATCTTGTTAACTCTTTACTTACATTTTATATTATCATTTAATCTTGTGATAAAAATTGCTATTTCTATATAAACTGTCAGCTTAACATTTATTTGAATTTTTTGACAAATTAAATACAGTTATAAAGCAGTTTTTCATGTATTTGTCACTATGAAAAAAAAAACAACAACAACGAACAAACGGAAAATACTATCATTGAGTTTTGATTTGGTACCCCATTCAAGGCCTTACAGTTGGTCATTGGCACATGCGACATTAAATTTGCTAGCATACAAAGCGGGTAAAGAATCCATAATGCTTAGTTCAAAGTTTCATGATTAATTCTTACAATAATGAAATCTGTTAAAAAATAAATCGAATGCATATTTCGTCCAGAAAATACCCACCAACCAGTTAATTTAAATAAAGCAGTATCCTGGTGTTTTCGAAGATGCAACGCTTTTTCAACAAATGACACAATAAATAATGCAAATAAATATGAAACGCATGCATTTTTTATAAACCAATACAGTCAAGTTACCATTACCGGATCATTACCCATAGGCTTAGCGGATCACTTTGATGTTCAAGACTGCATAGCGCGATAAATAGTTGACATTTTTAGATGATATTTTGCACACAGCAAAGGCCTGTTCTTTAAAACGCATTGATTGAGACGTAATCGGAGCTACTCTTTGTCAAACATTTCGGTACGTTTTGCTGACATGTATATACGACTTTGTTGACTTCCGTCTCATTTCCAAATCGAGGATGAACATTTTGTGCGGCCACATGCTATAACTCTGTTGGAAAGTATGAAGTTTAGGCATTAATTTAAAAACCATTTAGTAGTCTTTCTGCCTGCAAAAGTCCATTTCAGTTTTGATTTGTGATTAAGATTTTGCAACACCTTAAATGCAATGAAGAATTAGGGCAATAACGGATCAAACGTGATAATATGCGTATTGATAATATATTATATTAAAATATATGCAAATCTTGTTGATTCTTACAATAAATGATCTCATTCTGAATGTTTTATTTATGTTCCTTGTTCAATGTCAATGATTAAATACGATTCAAACAATTTACATGGTTTATAAGATGCCCATATCTTTTCGATCTTTTTAGGATTTTCAACAGATAACTCACACAAGAACACTATGCGTTAAGTTTAGATACAAGATCACATATAGAAAACAATTAATAANAGCTTAAGAGACATAGCATCCTATAGTTTTTTACATTCAAATCATCGCCGTGTAATGCAGAAAGAAGAAGCAATAAGGTTGTAAGTAGCCAAATAACGAAGCTCGGTTATGTATGTCAATCGTGAGCCACACAAAAAGTACAGTTCAATAGTTTCAAATAAGTTAATATGTTTAAAATAAAGTCAAGAATGGTGTGTACACGACGATACAATACCGTAATACGTTAATTCGGGTAAGTTAGAGTTTATTAACGTAATTATTCAGGAATAAAAAAGTTCCGTACCATCGCTGCGCCCCTTTTCACAAGCTACATCAACACCGATGACTGGGACTTCTATGTTAATTAAGAACAAATAAATTACAGCTATTTTCACTTTACAATGCTTACGTATAATGTAAGGCGACCAGTGGTAGCGACGGCCTCGAAATGGAACGTTCACCTGTCTGTCACACTCGGTACGCCGCACGTCCACCACTTTCCCTGCACACGACTGCAAGGTAGAACAGAACATGTATATGTATTAATTAAAATACTTGCAGATAATAAAACAATTACAGATGAAAGTATGGGGAGCCGTTTCCTTTTTTCTAGACTTTTATTTATTAAAGAAATGAACTTTTTATATCAAACACATGCATTTCTTATTATCAAGAATGATATTTTTAATCAGAAAGTTATTTTTTAATATCAAAACAAAGGCCATATTTTCTGATATAAAAAATTCGATGTTTATTTTTTTTATCAAGCAATGGTTTTCTGGTATCATTAATCGAATGCTTCATATAAAGAAATACTATGGATTCATATAATTTGGTGGACATATAAATTTCATAGATTCGTAAAATCGGGCATTTTCGCTGGATTTTTAATTCGTGGAGATTTTATTACGTCGAATATAAGGCTTCTGGTGTGTTCGTTGAACAGTTGAATTCGTGGTTTAGCGGACACACGAAAGTCAACGAAAATAAGTGCCCAAAGAATAATTGTTGGATTAATAGTACTGACTTTATTTTGACATCAAAAATGAGTTCTTGATTTCAAAAAAGGATATCTTGGTATAAGAAAATCACTTCTGTATATAAAAATAAAATAAAACAAGACTCTCTAAAAGTGTATGTTGCCGGAGTACTTTACTTGGGGATATCAATCCATGAAGGGTCACACAAGATTGAAATGCTAGACAACCTACTTAGTGCTAATAATGTTAAGGTGTGTCGTTACAACAACTCTTTCTCGTATTTAGTTTACGTCATATATGCAATAAGGGAAAAGAAACATATCTCTGAATAATTTAACAGGTAAATTGCAAATGTATGACATTCTTAATATATAGTCGGCATTGCTAAAATTACCTTTGTATCGCAGACCCTGTATTCCTTGCCGAACCCCGCGCACGGACTGAAACATTCAAACGCTATATGTGATTTGCCTTAGTATGAGCATAATATCCTTCTTTATGTTATAACAAACAATATTTATAAATTGTTAATTGTCTATTATTTCAACGCAACACGAGACTAACCAGGCAGTGGTGTGCATAAGATAATTATTTTTATCGTTTTGTGGTCATCATGTCTATGTGCATATTGAATCACCAAAAAGCAATCCATAAAACGGACGCACGAAAGTCGATCACCTTAAAAAAAATGTGTAAGACATAGAAAAAAATGCTTCGGACCATTCGCTATATAGGAATTACAGTGCAGCTCAGAAGACCGCTCATAATACCTCCTATCGTGCCGCCAATGTTCTTGTACAATGTTTTTACGCCTTCTCTTTAACGCGTCGCCTTTCGATTTAAATTGCAAGTGTTGTGTAACTTATAACGTAATTAATCTGTAGTAATTGTCAAATAATAAATTAATGACATACACTGAACAATAACGAATCAATACATGCGTTCTTATGTACGCACCTGTCATTCGTAAGACACGACCTTGACCTTGATGAAAGTTCTGGTTCACACGACCTTGAGCAGACTGACCATTCCGACCATGACCCCCAGCCTCGGGATTCAAACGCTGAACCCTGAAGGACAATGCAACTCTGTTACGTACAATATGCACCATGTAAATCCCAATAGTATTCTTGACTTACACCCATTGCGACATGTCAAATTACATTTTAAGGCTACCCCGTATTCAAAACCAAACACCATATGGTGGAATCAACTCACATAGTGCTAAGGGGGTCATAATTATGATTATGTTCCGACAGTGAATATCTATTAAATGTCCCTAGTTGAAAGCATTCGAGAAGAACTTCAACTTCGCATAGTGTTTATGCCCAGTAATAGTTGGAGCCCCTATAGCGCTAATAATCAACGAATATTTCGTAAAATATTTCGAAAACTAAAGTTAACACATAAACAATATGTGTTCCTTATAGCGATGGCCAAAATTTCAACGCTAGATATGCTCTGGTAACATAGATTTAACAAGATACAAAATGCTTTATTTTTATTTTTTGTACTTCAATAAATTCAACACATGTTCATGTACCAATTTAGTGTTCGTGTGTTGCATGAATAGATATCGTTGCGGGAAATTAAAATGGAATATATTTTGCCAAAAAAAAGGCATTTTATATCTTGTTAAATCTATGTTACCAGACCACATCTAGCGTTGAAATTTTGGCTATTGCTATAAGGAACACTGATTGTTTTTGTGTTAACTTTATTTTACGAAATATTTTACGAAATATTCGTTGATTTTGAGCGTATAAGGGCTTTAATGGTTAATGATGACGAATCATATTATACAGCGATACAGAAAATATAGAACAAAATAAGATGCAAGTACTTTTACACAGATGCAATTAAGGAGAAAATGCGAACATACGAATACTAGAGGTCATCCTGAGACTATTCTTGAAATCACGATTCGTCGTTATATAGTGTGGTTTACATATATTTAGGAAAAGCATATATTGGTTGATGTATGTGATCCAAACGCGCGAACACTAACAGCGTAAACTAGCTAACATTTATAATGTTTGTCGCATGTTCTTTGAGAGTAAATAGGACATATTTAATGTTTTGCGTTCGAAAGTATTAATGTAGTCGTTTCCACTTTCATTTTGATGAAATGTAATTTTATTCAGTGTTATTTGTATTGGTTTAACACTAATTTGCATTTCTTTAATTAATGCGTCTGATGAGCAGTTTATTCTTGGGATAGCAAGCATGGTTTTTGGCAACATTTATATGTTTCACTATCTGTGAATAAGCAGCCTTGAAGAAGACACACCGCGACGTAAATTGGCATTCATCTTCAGTGTTGACCGAGATGCCGACTGATTGATTGATCGACGAGTTTATACGACAAGATTGGCAGAATTTCAACATACATTATTATAGAACTCGAAGAAAAAGGTAAACATTTCGATGTCGGTCGATCCCGACAGATGCAGCTGTTTAAATATCTGGTCTAATACAGAAAAATGCAAATCGTTTGCACAGCAATTTTGCCGTCTGCGTTAATCGTTTTTTATCTTCTTCTCATTTGCTGGAAGATCTACACCCAGTTTAAAATTTGCAAAGGTGCAATATCTGCGAAACAGACTTAGGCATTTATGAACCGTGATCTTGTATTAGCTACGACAGCACAGTTGTCTCTTTGAAATGAATGTCAATTTTCATATGATAACTGTTTCAATAATGTAACAAAATATTAATGGTCGTGTAGATAAAGCATACCTTACCCGATCGGTGTCGGATTTACAACGGTTTGGATTTGTGTACTGTAGTCTTTCGAGACAACATTTGAGACTTGCTCTGTGAAACGGGGTTTAATGCATGTGCGTAAAGTGTCGTCTCAGATTAGCCTGTGCATTCCGCACAGGCTATTCAGGGACGACACTTTTCGCTTTCATGATATTTTTTGTTTAAAGGAATACTCTTGTTGAAGAAAATTCACTATAGGCGGAAAGTGTCGTCCCTGATTTGCATGTGCGGACTGCACATGCTAATCTGGTATGACACTTAACGAACACGCATTAAACCCCCTTTTCACAGAGTGGGGCTAATTTGTGTTTCAATTAAAAAAGAGTCAACTGCTCATACGCACAACCCGATCGTGCTTTGTTCTCTCAGATCTTTCCGACTTTTTTCTTTAAAATACAACACGTTAGAATTTTGTGATTGAAATCAAAATGTGACCTGGCTCGGTACTAGAGCTCGAACTTACCTCTGCGCCTACTGGGCTGCTTTCTGTGCCGACCCTGACCACAAGTAGACTCAGCAGAAGCCTAGCGAAATAGAAATACCATTCGTGAATATAATAAGAACTAGGTAGTACTATAGAATATTATTACCGTAAAATAGCGGTTTTTATACAGATAAGATGTTTGTAGTCTGTGGTGTTTGAAAGGAATACATATGGCCACTAGATGAAACCTCCACAGTCGAAATACAACTATTTATCGTGCCCCCCCCCCGTACACGTTTTCTGTATGTTACCGATTACAGTGATATCACACACCATGAAACTAGTGCATGCAGTTATTATTGGCGAAGCCAGAGGCACATTTTAAACGTCGCCTACGCTTAAAGATTGTACGTTACTTGAAAAACAAAAAGCGATAAAAAAAGTGTGAGAACATAACGGAATAATGCTTTAGAAAAACTCCAAGACATTGTTCACCGTTATATGTTCACAACTTTTGTTCATGTGAGGTATTTATCATATCTGACGATGGAGCGATATGCAGCACTGAAGGCTTTTGATGATAAGCTTTCTGGCGTTCATTCAGATGTATGTAAAACTCATTAATAAAATGCAATATCAGATCTCACGCTAATCCGAAACCGTTCTCGTTGGAAATGAGTGTGCAGTGATACTCGTAAAAACACGAAGCATATTTTCTACATGAACAATGGGTTGTTGACCTTGAAGAAAACAAATCAGGTTAGTTAACCAGATAAAACAAACAGTCTTATAACGTGATGTGCCTTTTTCCTTTCGAGTACTAAAATAATAATATAAACTTGCAAATAATATGGATTTGTCGATTGTATCAACAATTTAATCGACTGTGCATGCACTGTCTTGTTTTCAACATCTAAATTAATGATGTGGTCGCTGAAACAATCGACGTGAATTTAAACGATATTATCATACATAAAGTCAATAGTTTAATGAAGAAACCACTAACAAGATGGGGCTAAATCTAAGAGTTACTCAAAGATAAGATGACCTATCCGATAATTTAGCATTCAATGCAGCATTGATCATGTTTTCGGAGTATGTATCTAGATAATCGTTTGACCTAGTAAACGATCCAATCAACGGGCGTCGCATGCATCTTTGTGTCGTGTTCTGAGAAAACTGGGCATAATGCTTGTGCGTAAATTGTCATCCTAGAATAGCCTGTGAAGTCCGCACAGGCTAATCAGGAACGACAATTTCCGCTTTTATGGAATTTTTCGTGTAAATGATGTCTCTTTTTAGCAAAAACCTAGTCGTAGGCGGAAAGTGTCGTCCCTGATTAGCCTGTGCGGACTGCAGAACGCGACACCTTTGGCTGTAGCTACAATCCTTCGACGGATTAACACCCACGCTTGTATTGGTCAATATGGCTACAGTGTTCATAATAGAAAGCGTGGCATGTTTTGACGATGGATTAATACTAACAGTACATATGTATTTATTTATCAGAGATTTAATTTCGAAAATCATAGTTAACATAATTGATAGGACTTTGGCTTTTTTGCTGTCGTATTACGTTCTTGTATACAATCAACGCATTAAAAACTAATATCATTAAAACAAACAGTCGTTATAATTTTAAAGAATTTAGAAACTTGAATTAGTGTCCATGAATCGTTAAGAACAGGCCAAAACTTAGACCCATCACCTGCTTTAAGTAAATCGTAATGAAGTAAACTCAAGTAGAAAATTACGTAATGGTTGACAAATTGCCCACACATGCTTTTCAATTATCTACACAAATAACCATATAAAAAGCTGCATTTTAAATCCAATCTAAACTTAGATATAGAAGTAATACAACCTGTGCCAAATCTACAATACCAATCCTCTGTGATAGTAATAGATATAAATCAAGATGACAAATGAAATGGATCACGGGTCATGTAAGGCAATATTTAACATTTGCATTTATAATTCAATTTGAAGTGACATAATTTTGATTTACGCAATCGAAGATTGTAGATAAGATTGTATGTTTTTCACCGCAGACAGTTATCATCCATCAGTTTGTCATGATATTTTTTTCTAACGTTTTACACAGTAGGCTTGTTGACTGCTGCGACCTGAAACACGATGCTGAGCGGACCTGAAACACGATGTTGAGCGGACCTGAAACACGATGCTGAGCGGACCTGAAACACGATGCTGAGCGGACCTGAAACACGATGCTGAGCGCTCTAAGAATTTGATGATATTGTTATACGCCAGTCACTTGTTTTCTGTCACAATGGTGGTCCCAACATAAGTGTAATGTTGATAAGTAAATATGCTTGTTTAACAAGTGCTTTAGTCGGTATTATTTTAATTGCACTAATTGGCATCATTCAAACTATAATTTGCTGATTTGATGTATATTGTATTGGTTTATTCTTCCTTTTTCAAAAGTGTGCCGCTGCGTATCATTGGTGCATTCGTTTTATTCGAGATGCTTGCCTACGTCGTTCATATTCTTAAGAGAATCATTACATAATAATAATAATAATAATAATAATAATAATAATAATAATAATAATAATAATAATAATAATAATAATAATAATAATAATATCTTTATTTCACGAAGATATCACATTAAGAAAATAACATTTCTTTTTTACAATGTGGTCTTCAAAAACACAGTATATGTAAATATAACTCAACAATGTCTAGCATACTGCAGTCAGCATTAAAACAATTACAAAAGCAACATGACTATAATAATAAAATAATAATAATAATAATAATGATAATAATTAATAGTAATAATAACAATAATAATAAATAATAAATATTTCATTCTTTCAAATCAACAGACAGTCACAAAGCATACAGAAGGGAAAAAATACCCCCCAAAGCGGTATTTTAATCGATACAATCCACATACACATCAAAACAAGTTTTGCGTTTGTAGCAAATGATTTTTAAAGTGCCTTTTAAAGGAAATAAGTGAAGGTGCTTGTCTTACATTATTTGGAATAAAGTTCCAAATATTTCTCGCACAATAGGCAAAAGTACGCTTTCCGTAATTGGTTTTAAATGCAACAGATGATAAATCGTTGTGGGTGGTGGATCTAAGTGAGTATGTATTGTTATTCGATACAAAAATAACGTCGTCAAAATAATGAGGCATTGAGCCATGTAAAACTTTGTATACTATAGTCCCAACAAGAAATGTACACCTATTTTCAAATGACAACCAGCCCAGTTTATTGAAAATTGGAATTGAAGGAGAAGAAAACGGTTTATTCATTATTATTTTTGCAGCTCGTTTCTGTATCGAAATTACCTTCTTTAAATTTGATCTTGTGGCTGAGCACCATATTGCACAACAATAGTCCATGTGTGGTAAGATGTATGAATTGAAAAACAATTTCATTGTTTCATAATTAAGATAGGGTTTAATCCGTTTTAATAAGGCTAGCTTTGAGTTGAGCTTTCGACAGACGTTATTTATATGCAGTTGCCAAGTGAGATGTTTGTCAACAGTTACTCCAAGTAAATTATAATGTTCAACTTGTTCAATAACAATGTTGTTGATTTTAAGTAATAAGGTGTCTGTAGATTTATTAGCACTGGATAAAACCATGCANATAGTCCGTACATCCCATAGTAAAACATTTTCAATTTTCCTTTTTGAAAATATCATTAAAAATATCATCCATCAACCAAGACTTAATGGACCCATTTCTGTCCCATTAGCTACCAGCGTTGAAAACTGTTTTCGCCATTCGATGAAACCCATTAAAATATAAAGAAATTACAGAGTTATATATGTCACACACGGAGCAAATGCGATTGACTCGTTTGTAAGATTGTATTTACATTCTTCTGGTTCTTGTGTGTGTTTAATTTATCCAACTTTTTCAATTTGAGGCAACGATTTTTCTTTTAAGAGTAGGATTCCTTCGTCACGAATAAGGCGACTATTGTCGGTTTCGACGAAAGAAAAGAACACGAAAGAAAGAAAACTACCCGGTCGTAAAATTTAGAAATAGTCAATAAAATATGTCATTCTTGCCAATGCAAAGAATGGTCAGCAAGTTATGAGATGAAAACATTGTTTAACAATTGCATTGAACTGTTCCTGTCTTGACATTAACTCGCGGTAGAGCAACGTTCACAACACCGTTTTAGCAATGGTAGATGTTTCTTCACCGAAAGTACAGCACGAACCGCCTGCCAAATTGGTTTGCAGCATGTAATTCTCACACTGCAAATAAATACGACCATTTCCATACAGATTAACCTAACGGCGCATGCAATGGCATTCATGTCAGTCAACTATGTATGGTGACAAATGCGCATTGTGTCCACAAGTTTCGTCACGTTAAATCTTTATATGAATCGCGTCATGCGAAAATGGGTATTATGTCATATGCGGCAAGAGTAGCTCCAGACCAGCCAGCGCATTCGCACAGTCTGGTCGGGAGCTACCCCGTTCGCTTATGAGAACACGAAACTTTGCGTGACTTTATAGCGGAGAGCGTAGCTCCTGGTCAGACTGCGTGATTGCGCTGGCTGGTCTGGAGCTACGCTGACCGCATATGACATACGACCCATTTTCGCATAACGTAGGTTATACAAAATAAATCGGGATGTTCGCGTTACTTGTGCATTCTAATAGCGATAACGCAGTTAACGCAAATGATGCAGAAATGCTATGAGTTCTAACTTTCATTTAACTAACTAAGACACGAGCTTTTACTTTAACCTTCAAAACAAATAGACACAAGGCCAAACAATGAAACGTTCAGAAGTCCGAAACAAATGTATTGTAATAGGGTATCCGTTTTAATTAAATGTGCCTTTTACTAAAAACGATTTCGTCTGTTAAAAAAATGTTTGTAGTTATTTTTAAGTTTAAAGGCGCTTACTTTTTCGAATGGAATGTGCTTGGTACGAATGCAGAACTAATCGATTTACCGCGTGTAAAAAACTATACGCTTAATAATTACAAAATCGTTTTTGTTAAACTGATTTCAGTGGGGATTTTTTTTTGTATTTTGTCGGTAAGATGTCTATTTGAAACGATGTCTGCAAAATGTAATTTGTTTAAAAAAAAGATGGTCTTTACGAGGTGTATGATGCATAAACAGCATGTCGGTATGTACTAAAATCTCCAGGTCGCAGACAATGTCTATCAAATATATCGAAGATCAAGATTTTAGCATGAATATGTTTGAAGATTCAATGGGAGCAGTCGTTGCACATCTAAACGGGTTTGATTTGAGTCGCGTTCTGATAAAACTGGGCATAATACATGTGCGCAAAGTGTTGTCCCAGATTAGCCTGTGCAGTCCGCGCAGGCTAATCAGGGACAACACTTTCCGCTTCAACTTTATTTTCGCTAAGAAGAGACTTCCTTTTAACGAAAAATTCCATAAAAGCGGAAAGTTTCGTCCCAGATTAGCCTATGCTGACTGCAAAGGCTTATCTGGGACAAATTATAGTGCCCGTGTTTATGTTAACACATTATTTTCACGGTGTTTTGTAATTGCATACCTTTGCAGTTTCAGCAGAAATACAGCCCCCCCCCCCCCCNATTATCAAATATTAAACAACTACTAAGATATACCTGCATTAATGAATACAGTATAATTTATCATGACATGCACTGTTAGATCTTAGAGTCAAGGACCTCACTGGTTGCTATCAAATAAGCATGTCTCATTTCTGTACTGAAATATTAAAATTAATTTAAAAATGTGAATAATGAATATTAATGTGTATTCGCATGCATTCGTGCCAAAAGATTCATGATGATTGTAATAATGATGATTAATCACCAACGCAGCAGTTAAAAGACAATGCCCGTTCATATTCTATTCAAATTAGCAAAACGACTCAAGATGGTAAAGGGACTTGTTAATAGATTGGGGCATTATTAAGTGTCCCGGTAATTTTTTTTAATTGCTAGATTTTAACCACGAAATTGTAAGGCTCATTTATAATTTAAGAAATTAATAAAAATAAAAGGTTTGTACCTAGCGGGGCTTGAACCAGTGTCCTTTGGATCAAAATGCAATTGTCTACACTACTCGGCCATCCGCTTTGATATCAAATGCCAGCCACATTATATCTTATATATAGCACAATATAACGAAAACAACAGAATCATTCCAAACTATGCACTCGTTTCTCATTTGTAACGTTTTGCAATTTAACAATTTCAAATAATGATAATTCATAAACAAATTAGTATTTTCAGTTGGTGTCTAAAAGTTGAAAATTGAGCTTTCGACAATCTGTGAACTAGTCCCTTTAAGAATCCGTGAAAAGTTGGGCCAATAATAAGAATATTATTTAAATATCATTGAAGTAAATGTAGATTTGTGTTCTCATATTGGTCATGTACATTTAATGCATGTTTATGTCGAGTTTTGCGATTTCTACATTTAATTTTTGTCAAAGAAGCAAACATTTTCAATTCATATTTTACTTAAATTGAAGTTTTCATTATAACACAAAAATGAAAAATAATAATTTAAAAAAAAAACGTCGGCTGCGAACGAGATATTCATTCAGTTTGTTCCGCATTAAAGGTCACAGCGACTGTGATTTACATCACAAAATTAATATCAGCGAAATGGCCTGGGTGAGTTCAAATGGAAAATCGTCATAACCACCAAACTGACAACACCGTAACAAGATAGATGCCAATAAACCAAAACTTGAGGTTAGGATATCTTTGTACTTGTTTTTCAATTGAACAAAATACAAAACATATGTGCAATTTTTATTGCTAGGATATATTAATAAATAAAAAGACATTCACCTCATTTGAATGAGCTGTAATCTATCATTTTGGAATAGTATATGTTCGTGATTTCAAAATGACATTTTCATGTAGCTCGCAATGCAAGGCACCAGTGGTGTTTACTGAGAAAGACACATTCTTAAATTAATTTTAACTATTGACTTGTGAATAAATAATGCTATATCTTTGAATTTTAACGATGCTATGTATTCTTTTTATTTTTGTAAAATAATTGTTCGCATTATTTTATGACATTTCAGGAAATTCGCCATTTGTCTTATATTGTGATATACATTTTATCATTTATTATATAACATCTATAACATCATAGGCAACTTTGAATTAACTTAATTTATCAAGCAAAGACTGTGTGATGCTGGTTAACCCACAGAAATGCTGTTGCCTGTCATATTCAACTATAGGATATATGCAAATCCCAGTTGCACTATCTATTTTGGGCCCATATACATGCAATAGCTATTCCATCAAGGCCACAACTTTGTCACCCATATTACACCAAAGTGCAACCCGGCCGTTGTAAACCCACATTGTTACATATATAGGATCCAAGTGAAAACCGGCCGCTGTAGACCCAAATTGTATCCCATATGGGACCCACGTGAATCCCGGCCGTTGTAGACCCATATTGTAACCCATATGGGAACCACGTGAATACCGACCCTTACACACCCAAATTGTAACCCATATGGGACCCACGTGAATCCCGGCTGTTGTAGATCCATATTGTAACCCAGATGGGACCCACCTGAATCCTGGTCGTTGTAGACCCATTTTGTATTCCATATGGGACCTACGTGAATCCCGGCCGTTGAAGACCCATATTGTAACCCAGATGGAACCCACGTGAATCCCGATTGCACTTTCTCGAGTGTGACCACATAATTATTGAAATTCGATATACTGGTATCTTGACATGGAAACCAAAACACATGGTTACCCGATTTTGTTTGAGAAAATCGAGTTACCTCATGGCCAATTGCTGTGACCTTATAACTCTCCACACAGTTATTTTGACGTAACTAATTGACAATGGATGTCCCATCAGCTGTTATGCACATATATTGACTTATCGCATAGCCTTCGTTAACCAGCGTCCACCCGGGATCGAGAGTGGCGGGTTATGCAACGGAACACGGTGACCGCTCTATGGACCGGTGACATGCCACAGCTAATTGACTCAGTCATGACAACGCATGCGAACACCTCAAATGTAGTTAAATGGTCAACTGTGTCCGCTTTGGCTTGTCTTGGCTTTTGGGTGAAGTTGCAGCATTGTGTGTTTTGAGACCATTAATTCAGTTGTTCCAGTAGTAACGAAGGCCGCAGGTGATGCAACAGTATACGTGATAGTAGGAGGATGGGGTGCAACAGCGACATAGCAACATTAGTAGCAGCATCAACAGTATCGATACGTATATACGAATTTAAACAGTTAACTTTCTTATAGGCTGTAAAAGACAAGCACAAACTTGCTGACGAAACATGACGCTTAAAATGTTTTAAATTAAGACAGTTTGTATCGTGAATCATCGTGGTTAGCCGACATAACACTGATTGTATGTCATAAAATGGCATTATTTCTAATCTCGCACGGCCATTACATGTGAGTAATTTGCATGCTGGAAATTAATCTCAACTAACGTGTAGTTATCATAATAGTATCGCATTTATTTCTATTAAAGCCATGACCTCGTCGTCATAATGCTTATATATGCCTTAATATGTCATTAACGATAATATATTCCTTGCCCATTTAATGTATTAATGTTAATATTATGCAAAACAGAATAACACGGCGACAAACTGAAATACATTGTGAATTTTCACCCAGGGCAATAACATGAATAACAGCATTTTTAAAGGTAATTTAAAATAAGCGGTGAACAGGGTTATACATA